>ML399433.1:0-19897 GCA_005239525.1 Nicotiana knightiana | reverse complement strand
CTTGCTCAAGTTGGGTGTGGGGTCCCCCCCCCCCCGCAAGTTGGATGGGGACACCACACCCAACTTGAGCAAGAGGGAATGATGAGCAATGCGGGTGAGAGGTTTAGTGAACACATACGCAAGTTGTGAGGAGGTAGGCGCATGGTGTAAGGAAATTATCCCATATGCAAGCTTGGTTCTTATAAAATGACAACCAACCTCGATGTGTTTGGTTCGTTCATGGAAGACAAGGTTTTTGGCAATGTGTATAGCAGTTTACTTGTCACAAAACACAAGAATAGAAGTAGGAAAAACCAATCCAAAGTCCGAAAGAAGCTTGATCACCCAAGTTAACTCAGCTACAACTCTGCTGAGTGCTCTATACTCAGTTTCTGCTAAGAAAGTGATACAACATGCTGTTTCTTAACCTTCCAGCTAAGCAACTACCCATCAAATACAAAAGCCAAAACCAGGCCTCCTTGTGTCGAGGCATGCAGCCCAATCACTATCACATCACGTAGATAAGGAGAGAGCAGGAGAGTTACTAAAGAAGACCCCAACTTTAGAAGTACCCTTCAGATATCTAAGAAGACGCAAACTATCCTTCATATGAGATTCACAAGGCCTCTGAAGAAACTGATTGAGGTGGTGAACATCAAAACTCAAGTCAGGCCTTGTGTAGGTCAAAAAATTCAGTTTACCGACTAAGCTTCCGTAGGATTCAAGAGAAAGAAGATGAGCATCTATGTCAGCTTTAAGCTTCAGACTGAAGTCCAAAGGACAGATAACAAAAGATACATCCTCACATCCATATTCTCTAAGGAGTTTCTGAATAAACTTCCTTTGGTGTAGGAGTAGCCCGGAAGGGAAACAACTCACCTCAATGCCCATAAAGTAAGTGAGGGACCCAATATCCTTAATTTTAAATTTATTTTACATAAATGTCATTAAGGCAGATATTTCATACAAGTCATCCCCATTAAGGATGATATCATCCACATAAATAACAAGAAGAATAATAGAATTAGGAGATTTTCTAATGTACAAGGAGTAATTATTCATAGAGTGGGAGTAACCTCTAGAGCACAAGGTTGTATATAGCTTAGTATACCATTGTTTTGATGCTTGTATTAACCCATACAAAGATTTCTAAAGATGACACACCAAGTTGGAAGATGGACCAGAAGAAGATATAGTAGATAACCTTGGAGGAAGTTTCATATAAACCTCCTCATCCAAGTCCCCATGCAAGAATGCATTATTGATATCAAGTTGGAAAAGAGGCCAGTTTTTCTTTACAGCTACAACAATAAGGCATTTAAGAGTTGAAAATTTAGTAACAAGAGAAAAGCATACATTAAAATCAACACCTTCAACTTGAATGTCACCCCTAACCACCAACCTAGCTTTATATCTCGCAATAGTCCCGCCAACTTTGTACTTGATCTTATATAACCACTTGTAACTCATAGGTTTCTTCCCAGTAGGGAGTTCAACAATTGTACAAGTGTGATTGGCCTCAAGCGCCTCAAATTCCTTTCTCATGGCTTCTTACCATGTTGGAATGGAAGCTGCATGATGGTAAGTATATAGTTCATGTTCAGCAGCAACAACTAAAGGTGGAGAACAAGAGGAACTAGAACTAGAGCCACATAAAGATGGAGGAAGGTCATGAACATAGTTCTAAAGGTGGGCTGGAGGATTATGAAGTCTAGAGGACGGAAGGGGAAGAAAAACTAGGAACAAGCAAGGATGAAGCAGGGGTGGAGAAGAAAGGGAAGAAGGAGAAGGGGCAAATGTAGGTGCAACTTCACGTGAAGGAGCAGGAGGTGGAGAGGAGCTATCGGGGAAAAAGGTTAGAATATAAGGAAAGGAAGAATCAACAAAGGTAGTAGAGTCAAAAGGAAATACAGATTCATCAAAAACAACATCCCTGGAGACTAAAGTAGTCTTAGTAATCAAATTGTAAATCTTATAGCCTTCTTAGCCAAAGGATAACCCAAAATACACAAGATTCAGCCCTAGGCTGGAACTTGTCCCTATGTTATTTAGAGAACTGTGGAAAAACATATGCACCCAAAAGTTTTAATGTATAGATAGGAAGGAGGTTTTCCAACTAACAATTCAAATGGAGTTTTTTTGGAAGCAACAAAGAGGGGAACCTGTTTATAAGATATATAGCTGCAAGGACATAATCCTCCCAAAACTTGACAGGTAATTTAGACTGAAAAAGTAAAGCGCTTGAAGATTCTAACAAGTTTCTGTATTTTCTTTCTGTCACACCATTTTGTTGTGGTGTGTGAGGACAAGAGATTTGACGAATAATACCATTGTCAACAAAGAACTGACTGGCATAAGTGCTAGGATCAAGTTCAAGAGCATTGTTACTCCTGACAGTTTGGATAGGGGTTTGGAATTATGTTTTAACCATGGAAATAAAAGCTTTTATCAGAAAAAAGACGAACCCCAAAAGATGAGTCCAAGTAGCTCTCGAGAAATCATTAACAATGGTCAAAAAATATCTACAACCATTATATGTGGGACTGTTGTAAGGACCCCAAGTATCGACATGAATTAACTGAAAAGGATGTGAAGTTTTAATAGAACTATCAGGAAAAGATAACCTGGGTTGTCTAGACAATGGATAGTGCAAGTAAGAGGTTGTTTACAAGAAAATTGACATGGAATGCGAGGAATATCCCTCATTTTAATGAAAGGCATATGCCCCAATCTAGTACGCCATAAAATCTCTATTTTATTAATATGGGAATGGTATTTACAATGAGAAGAGTCAGAAATATTGGAAGTTAATGGAGAATGGTATTTACAATAAGACAGGTGAAAAAAACTTTCAGAATTAGAATGTGAAACAGAGGCAGAAACAGGAGAATGTGTAGACTACACAAGCTTGTATAGCCCATGTATCCGCTTACCAATTTTCAGTGGCCTCTTTAGTGAAGGGCCCTATAGAAGACGGGAAACTTAGGTAAACAAGACATCACAATCCAACCACTGGATAAGTTTGTAAACATGTATTAGGTTATAATGAAAACTAGGAATATAGAGTACATGATGGAGTGTGAAGGAAAGAAAATAAAGAGAACCAGTACAAGTTACTTTAACCTTGTATCCATTTGATAGAGCGACAATATAAGGTATTACTAAAGGTTTTATGTCAAAAAGAAGATCTTTACTAGAGGCCATATGGTCTGTGGCTTCAGAATCTATTATCCAAATGCAATCATTTACCTTAGTTATGTCATGGGCGGCTTTCCAGCCATGCCCCATGACCCCTTGGACGCGCCCCGTGGCGTCCTGGCAAGTCTCCCAACATCTAGTGCCACAGACGGTTCCGTTGTCTTGGCTACGCCAAGTGACAAGCGTGCATGTGCCTTTGTCGCCCCACCAATATCTCTCTCTAGCGCCCAGCCGCAGGCAGCTGATAATAGCGTCGCGCGCGCAGACAATACCGTGCACGCAAATTGTGATCCCAAAGCCAGAGTTGCTGACAACGGACCTGTTTTTACCTTGTAGAAACTAAGTCCTTTTCATTGTAAATATATAGTAGTTTTATTCCATGTATTTCCATTATGATTCTCTAGCTTCTTTAGGTCAAGTCTTCTAACTTTGATTTTTTTTTTTAAGCATTATTAGGGGGGATCAAGCATTCAAAACTTTATAGCAAGCAAACAATTCTTTGTACTGGTGTCTCCCCCCCTCGACATTCCGTTGCCTTTCTGTAGTAGCTTTCATTAATGTAATCAAGCTTTCTTTCAACTCTCATTTATGTTCTCTCAATTGCTCTTGACATCTTTTTTCACGTATGGCACTAAAAATCTCGTATAGCATACAGAGGGGACCTCAGTTGGCGGAACAACTGCACGGACATCAGTTGTCTAGCCTTACGTCGGCCTTCCAAGGACTCTCAGGAAGGCGCCGTATAATAGTTGGTATCAGAGCCTAGGCTCGACGTCGGACGAGGGAACACATTGCCATTAGCACCATTTTTGACCATGATGAATCATGGGGACCGCATTGCGGCCCTTGAAGAGATGGTTGACGTATTACGACCTATCGTGGATATGGTGCCTGAATTAAGAATCAACCTAGTGCAAAGGGTGGACGACCTAAACTGCCGAATGCTCTAGGTCGAAGTTGACATAGTAAACATCAGTTGCGACTCTAAAAGAGATCGATAAACGGAAACCACAAAGGCAGCCAAATTTTTTGGTAAATTCGAGGGCCTCCAACAGGAGCACACCGAGGACTTAGCCTACAGGACACAAGAGGCAGACAGGGTGACTGCTGTGCAATAAACTATTAACAACTTGACAGGCCAGCTCAATGTTGTCAATGTTGCTTTACAAGGCCTGCTTCGAGGAGGTGGAAACCAAATTGGGGGTGTTGTGAACCTCTCCCCCATGGCACAAAAACTGAAAATTCCTTAGCCAAAGCCATACAGTGGAGCTTGGAGTGCTAAAGAAGTGGAAAACTTCATCTTCGACATCGAGCAGTACTTCGATGTCGTGGGAGGCCTGGAAGAAGCTAAGAAGGTAGCAGCTGCTGCCATGTATCTTCAGGGTGATGCTAAACTTTGGTGGCGGGTGAAGTACAAAGCCATCAGGGCCGGTGAAGATGCTCTGGAGACATGGGCAGAACTGAAGGCAGCCATACGCCTACAGTATTCCCCCGAAAATGTTGAGTACAATGCAAGGAGGAAACTATGGGAGCTCCGCCAGACCAAATCAGTGCGGGATTACGTGCAAAAATTCTTCGCGCCCATGCTGAACATACGTGACATGGGGGATAAAGGCAAACTCTTCACATTCTTGGAAGGGTTAAAACCTTATGCCTGTATGGAGCTGCAAAGACAAAGAGTAGATACCTACCCAAGGCGATCCAAGCAGCGGAATGCCTTGGGGACTATTAAGTGGAAGCTTGGAAGGATAGGCCCCAGCCGCCTGTTCGAGCGGGATACAAAGGGGGTCAGCCTAGTAATGATGGCCCTAGCAGAAGTGGGGGAGATCGGAGCGCAACCAAATCTAAGGCTCTTTCCTCGGGCAGCAATAGTGTTGCGTCAAACAACAATGGTCGGGGGAGAAATCCCCCTTCAGGATGTCATCATTGTGGTGATCCACATTGAAATAATGAATGCCCACATCCACAAGATGAACGCCCATCAAGATTTTGATGATGAGATGGATGACGAAGCAGATGATGCGGACCAGGCCGAACCAGTAGGTGCCTTCAATGCAATTGTTGGCTCTATTTCTAAAGCATTAGCAGGACCTAGTGCTGGTATCCGTAAGAAGAAGGACCCATGCCCAATCACCAAGAATGGGAAAAAGAAGGCGGACGAGAGGACTCATCTTAAACAAGACCTTAATGTTCATTGAAATGAAAGTAAATGGAAAGCCCATTCGGGTGATGATATACACGGGGCTACCCATAAATACTTAGCCTCGACTCAGGTGGAGCGCCTTGGTATAGTTGTGGGAAAAGGCAGAGGTCGTGTCAAGGCTATCAACTCACATCCTCAGCCAATTGGTGGAATAACCAAAGAAGTACCAGTGAAGCTTGGTTCTTATGAAGGAAAATTCAATTGCACGTGGTGATCATAGATGACTTCGAGTTGATAGTTGGGTTGGAATTCTTAAGGAAAACCAACAACATGCTCATACCATATGTAGACATATTACTGATGATAGGAGAAAACGGGGCCAAGCCATGCATTATCCCGTGCATGCCCATGAAGATGGACACCGAGAACATATCGGCCTTGCAGTTGAAGAAGGGAGTCAAAAGACATGAACCCACGTCCTTGACTACCCTATGCATTAAAGATGTAGAATGTTCCTAGAGGTCCATTCCTACACCCGTGAAGGAGCTACTATTGGAATTTTAAGACGTCATGCTACAAGATATGCCAAATCAACTCCCGCCTAGGCGCACTGGGGACCATGAGATTGAGTTGGTGCCAGGTGTGAAGCCACCCGGCCAGGCGCCTTATAGAATGTCACAACCCGAACTCACTGAGCTTTGGAGACAATTGACGGAAATGCTAGACATAGGGATCATTGTACCCTCCAAGTCCTCATATGGGTCCCCTGTGATATTCCAAAAGAAACATGATGGTAGTCTACGACTATGTATGGATTATCGGGCTCTAAACAAAATCACTTTGAAGAACAGTAGCCTATTCCGCTCATGGAAAACTTGTTCGACAGATTGGGTGGTGCAACGGTGTTCACAAAAATAGACTTGAAGACAGGTTATTAGCAAGTCCGGATTGCTGAGGGTCATGAACACAAGATGACCTATCTAACAAGATATGGGTCGTTCGACTTCCTGTTTATGCATTCGGCTTGACTGACGCTTCAACCATATTTTGCACCCTGATGAACCAAGTCTTCCGAGAGTACACTGACGAATTCATGGTGGTCTACTTGGACGACATTGTGGTTTATAGCCAAACACTGGAAGAACAAGCACTTGCAGAAGGTCCTAGCTCGATTGCGGGAGCACGAATTATATGCGAAGATATCCAAGTGCTTCTTTGCTAAAAAAGTAGATTGACTTCCTCGGACATGTCATTAAGGAAGGGAGGATCAAGATGGACCAACAAAAGATTCAAGCTATCACAGATTGACCACCGCCCAAGGATATCCACGCCTTAAGGGCGTTCCTTGGCCTATGCAACTTCTATCGGCGATTTATGAAAAATTACTCCCTCATCGCAGTGACATTGACAGAACTCCTCAAGAAGTTCACGCCTTGGGAATTGGGTCCCAGGCGGGTGGAGGCCTTCAACGCATTAAAAGCGGCTATGTCTAGTAGCCCCGTCTTGTCCCTCCCTGATATTTCCAAGCTATTTGAGGTACAAACGGATGCTTCCGGCTATGCTCTTGGCGGAGTCTTGCTACAATAAGGGAATTTTATAGCGTACGAAAGATGGAAGCTAAAGGATGCAGAGCGGTGCTATGTCATCCACGAGAAAGAATTATTGGTTGTTGTTCATTGCTTATGCCTTTGGAGGGACTATCTGTTGGGTACTTCGTTCGTGGTCAAGACAGACAATACAGTTGTTAGCCATTTCATGACCCAGCCGAAACTGAATGGTCGACAGGCCAGGTGGCAGGAACTCTTAGAGAAATTTCACTTCAACCTGGAGTACCGAAGTGGGAAGACTAATCATGTTGTTGATGCACTCAGTCGAAGATCTGACCTAGCATCGGTATGCCTACTCGCCACCCTAAGGGGCAACGAGGCAACCACCACCATAAAAGACCAGATACAGGATCTACTCATCAAGGATCCTGCTGCTCAGTATTTGGTTGATCTGGTAGGATAGGGCAAGACTCACCATCTCTACATGGAAGATGGTTTCCTTAAAGTGAAAGGGAATCGACTTTATGTTCCTAAAGGAGGATATTTACGAAGGACTCTTCTGGCGGAATGTCACGATACTTTGTGGGTCGGCCATCCCGGTGAAGAATGCACTATGGCATTACTTCGTCGTGCATATTATTGGACTCAAATGGTCGATGATGTCGCTCAATATGTGAGGACTTGTTTAGTATGCCAGAAGGACAAGTCAGACCGCTTGACACAAACGGGACTCTCGGAACCACTTGCTGTCCCAAAGAGACCTTGGGAAAGTGTTTCCCTGGATTTCATCACTTGATTGCTCAAGGTCGGAGATCTCACAACTATCTTGGTTGTGGTGGATCGATTTTCCAAGTATGCTACCTTTATTGCAGCCCCACAATATATATCAACAAAAGAGATAGCTCGACTCTTCTTCTCTCATATCGTCAAATATTGGGGCTTGCCCAAAGACATCGTTAGTGATCGCGACTCACGCTTCACTAGCAACTTTTGGACCCAACTCTTTAAGTGCCTCGGGTCAAAATTGAGTCACATCTCAAGTTTTCATCTGCAATATAATGGCCAGACAAAGCGGTTCAATGGTATGTTGGAGGAATATCTTCGCCACTTTGTAACCGAATCGCAGAAGAACTGGGTGAAGCTTCTGGATGTTGCTCAACTGTGTTTCAATTCCCAAAAGAGCTCTAGTACAAACAAAAGCGCTTTTGAAATTGTTACCGGACAACAAACACTACTCACACACAATGTGAATGCACCAAACATGACAAAATCTCCTCAAGATGCTAGCTTCTCAAAAGAATGGAAGAAAAACTTGGAGATAGTTTGGAGCTATCTGGTCAAAGCCCAAAAACGGATGAAGAGGCATGCTGATCAAAATCGTCGCTTTGTTGAATACCTAGTAGAATACAAAGTGATGGTCAAAATTCCAAAGCGGTACTTGTTTGCAGGGTTCAATGACCCTCGCATATTGCAAAAATACGTTGGAACTTTTTCCATTGAAAGGCGCATTGGGAAAGTTCATACAGGGTGGATACCCCAACTTGGTGAAAAATCCATCCCGTCTTCCATGTCAGCCTTCTGAAACCTTTTCAGTAAGAAACGGAGGACCATTCACGGAGCCAACTCACAATACCCAGTATTCGAAGCCCCAATTCAATCGGTAAAAGGCATGTTGAAGTTATACTTGATGATCGGGTAATTCATGCCTCAAGGAAGGATCACCAAGAGATTTTGGTGAAATGGCAGGGTTGTGATGAAGAGGAGAGTACTTGGGAGAGGGGAACAAACCTCAAAGCCTACAAGAGCCTAATTGAAGATTATCTTGAGAGTAAGGTGTCGAGGACGTCGCTAACTCAGGTGGGGGAGAATGTCATGGGCGTCTTTTTGTCATGCCCCATGACCTATTGGACACGCCCCGTGGCATCCTGGAAAGCCTCCCAACGCCTAGCACCACAGACGGACTCGTGGTCTTGGCTGCGCCAAGTGACAAGTGCGCATGTGCTTCTGTCGCCCCATCGATATCCCTCTCTAGCACCAAGCCGTAGGCAGCTGCCAACAGCGTTGTGCGCACATATAGCATCGCGCGCAGATTGTGATGCCAAAGACAAAGTTGCTGACAATGGATCTGTTTCAACCTTGTAGAAAACTAAGTCCTTTTCATTGTGAATATAGAGCATTTTTATTCCATGTATTTCTATTATGATTCTCTAGCTTATTTAGGTCAAGTCTTGTAACTTTGTTTTTTTTAAGCATTATTAGGGAGGATCAAGCAGTCAAAACTTTCTAGCAAGCAAATAATTCTTTGTACTGGTGTCTCTCTCCCTCGACGTCGTGTTGTCTTTCTGTAATAGCTTTCATTAATGCAATCAAGCTTTCTTTCAACTCTCATTTTTTTTCTCTCAATTGCTCTTGACATTGGTTTTTTTGTACGTCACTGACAATCTCGTCTAGCGTATGGAGGGGACCTCAGTTGGCGGACAACAACTGTACTGACATCAGTTGCCTAGTCTTACGTCTCCCTTCCAAGGAATCTCAGGAAGGCGCCGCGCAACAGTTAGCATGCATGCACCATATGACACTTTACCTACACAATCAAAGGGAGAGGTCACACCAACAAAGTTGGCAGAGGCAATTAGATTTGACTAAGGAGATTATGAAATTTGGTTTTGTTGGAGGAATAGAAAAGTTGAGTGCATTGATCAGTTGTTAGGCCGGAATTAAGGATCCATGATAAGTGGAACTACTGCAACCTTCAACAACAGAATTAGAACCTTCATAACGAACACCGTGATTCTGCACCTCAACACTTGCAGCAGTCTTCCTTGGTGGCCTCTTAGTAAAATTTGAAATTGGATTGGAACCCATGAAGTTTATAGCACTTTTCAATCAATTGTCCTTGTTTCTTGCAGTATTTGCAGAACATTGTGGACTTGTTTTGATCAAAGTTTACTTTTTGAAAATATTGTCTAGCAGGATTGAGAAACTTATTGGGCAAGTTAGCATTGAAAGAAGTTGAGTCAACAACAAAATTAGAAGGAGAGGTGACATGTCTTTGCCTCTCATCCTGAAAAACAATGCTATAAGTAGTGTCGAGGAAAGGAGGAGGTTGCATCATCAACAAGTTACTTCTAACACCAATATAGGTCTCATTCAAACCCATAATGAACTGATGCAACTTGTTCTCCTCACCTTCCTTCGGAATATCAGATTCGGCAGCAAATGTGCATGGTGTCCCTGGAGAATTACGCATGAACCTAAGCTTATCCTAAAGTTTATTAAAGTATGAGGCTATGTCTAGGGACCCTTGGTCAGTGAGAGCCAATTCCTTTTTTATTTCAAAAACTTTAGTACCATTAACAGTTCCATATATTCTGTTTAGTTGAGTCCAAATACTCTCTGCGGTATCTGAGTATTGAACACTTCCGTCTATATTAGGGGACACAGAATTAGTCAATAGGGATATCACCATATTGTTGTGCCTACCCAATTGCTTAAATTGGAGAGAATCTATAGGAGGTTTAGTACATGTCCCATCAATAAACCCTATTTTGTTTCTAGCGGACAAGTAAACAATCATACTACGTTACCAACCCCCCAAAACCAGTTCCTGAAAAGGGCACCGTGGCAAGAGATACTCCAGGAACACCGGAGGGGAGGAGGAATAAGGAACTAGATGGGTCAGGAATGAATGCCTCAGCAAAAGATGTATTAGTACCTATACTTCCCATGGCAAAAATAAAATTGTTCAAAAGAAAACAAACAGTTTACACCAACAACCAAAATTAACAGAAACAACCAAAAGCAACAAAGGAAACCACACGTGCAATACAAATAAAAGGACCTAGATTACCCCAAACTTCTTTGCGATCGGAGGAAAGTAACGACCTTGAGATGTAAACGCAACCCTAGATACAGTAGATAACCTCAACATCGCCAAAAAATCGAGAACTTGCAAACCTTAATTATTCAACCAAAAAAAACATCGGAAGCCACCAACAATGGGTCGAACATTAATTATATGAGGAGATAATCTTCTAGATGTGAGAAAATCTCATTTTATTCTTATAAACTGCCCAATTTATAGGGGCTTTTGCATCCGTACCCACTTTTTGTGCCACGTTTTAACTTATACCCACTTTGTAAAAAATATTGCATCTGTACCCGCTTTTGCGCATAACTTCAGCATGCGGGGCTGAAGTAGCAAAGGCAATCACGCAAAACTTCAGCATTCTAGTAGACGGGCCTGAAGTAGCTTGCGAAAATCTAGAGCTGAAGTTGTTGTCTTATAACTGGGGAACTTCAGCATACGGGGCTGAAGTTCTCCAGTTATAAAAACAAAAACTTCAGCATACGGGGTTGAAGTTCCCCCAGTTACACTGCTGAAGTTCTGTCTTTGTAACTAGGGAACTTCAGCCCCGTATGCTGAAGTTCCTCAGTTATAAAGACAAAAACTTCAGCATACTAGGTTGAAGTTTTGTATTTGTAATTGTCTTTATAACTTGGGAACTTCAGCTTTAGAGCTGAAGTTTGTAACTGGAAAACTTCAGCTCTAGAGCTGAAATTTTGTCTTTGTAACTGGGGAACTTCAGCCCGTACGCTAAAGTTTTGTCTTTATAAAAGACGAACTTCAGCTTAACTGGTGAACTTCAGCTCAACGAGGGAAAGGGAGCTGAAGTTATTTAATATATGGGTACAAGTTAAAAGTTTTAAAAAAAACGGGTATAGGTTAAATGGGGGCGACCAAATAGGGTGGGGCATTTTGCATCCGTACCCACTTTTTGTGCCACGTTTTAACTTATATCCGCTTTGTAAAAAAAATTGTATCCGTACCCGCTTTTGGGCATAACTTCAGCATACGGGGCTGAAGTAGCAAAAGCAATCACGCAAAACTTCAGCATTCTAGTAGACGGGCCTGAAGTATCTTGCGAACTTCAGCTCTAGAGCTGAAGTTTTTGTCTTTGTAACTAGGGAACTTCAGCCCCGTATGCTGAAGTTTTGTCTTTTGTAACTGGGGAACTTCAGCTCTAGAGCTGAAGTTTTTGTCTTTGTAACTGGGAGCTGAAGTTCCCCAGTTATAAAAATAAAAACTTCAGCATACGGGGCTAAAACTCCCCAGTTACAAAGATAAAAACTTCAGCTCTTTGTAACTGGGGAACTTCAGCTCTAGAGCTGAAGTTTTGTCTTTGTAACTAGGGAACTTCAGCCCCGTATGCTGAAGTTTTTGTCTTTATAACTGGGGAAGAGCTGAAGTTCGTAACTGGAAAACTTCAGCTCTAGAGCTGAAATTTTTTCTATGTAACTGGGGAACTTCAGCCCCGTATGCTGAAGTTTTGTCTTTATAACTGGCGAACTTCAGCTCAGCGAGGAAAATGGGAGCTGAAGTTATTTAAAAAGTGGGTACAAGTTAAAAAAATTTTAAAAAACGAGTATAGGTTAAATGGGGGCGATCAAATAGGATGCCCCGCGTAATTTTTACAATAAGGTGCCCCGCACAATTTTACCAATTTATATTGATCGGAGATAGTAAGATACTTTTTCAAAGGAATTTTGAAAGTATTTTAACTTACTGGGGTAAATTGGTATTTTAACGTTTGGCGTTATGGTTATGAATTCAGATGTTCAGTCCCCGGAGTAGGTGGAGATTAGCATATAATAAAAGACAATATTGCCCTTCATTGGTTTGTTTATTTGAACAGTGGGAAACATTTGGGGTTCCCATGAGCGTTTGTTTGTTTATTCCGCCGTGTATGGTAAGGTCACGACGCCATTCTAAATAAAAGTATATTGTGTAAGTGCTACTATTAAAAAATAAAAAGGTTTTTCTCATCCTCTATTTTTTATGCAACATAGGATTTTTGCTTTAAGCCTTTTTCTCTTCACTTCATTCTTTTGTTGTTAATTATTCGTGCATATTCAGTCATTATTGCTCTTTTTTTCTAATTTGATTCGGTTTTATATTATGCTCATATCTTTTATTACTTAATTTTTTTCTATCATATGGGGAAGGAAAAGAGAATAAGAATAACACATATTGCATGGAAGACGGGGAGCCAACATATAATATATACACCTAAAATTAAGAATTTAGCGTATTTATACAATGTAATTTTTTTGATGAAGGAGTGTCAATTTACTCCCTTAATAATATCACTAATAGTTTTTGTGATTATTTTACGTCGATAATTACGTTCTCAAATTTATTATTCGTAGATGTCGATTCATAAAGTACGACTAAAGTGCTAGTAATTAATTGGTGTAAGTTTTTCTTATATACTTGACATATTGTATTCAGTAACTTTTTTATCCAAGACCCTTTTTTTATCTATTAATTGACTTCAATTCATATAGAACCGAAAACTATAACCTGTTATCCAGCATATATTATAGCTAAAGTATTAAGAGAACAAACGAATAATTAAATGTATGACAGCGAAAAAAATTACGCAGAAACTGGAGTAATAAATGCGACACAACTTTCAAATTAAAGGTTTAGCTATTCCAATTCTCTTCTTTTCCAGTAGATTATGAGTGATGCTTCTCTTGTTCAGTAAGAAGTAAATAGATTATTGACATGCATAAATGTTCCCTTCTGAAAGAAGCAAAAAAGAAAAAAATAATAATTAATGATATGTTAAATATCAACAAATGACGGTCAAATAAGTAGAAAGAATGAGGTGACGAAAATGGAAAGAAGGAAAAGGATGACGAGAAAAAATATTCTCTTATACTAGCTCAAGAATAGGTATACTATTAGCAGCACACCATTAGAAACGTCTTTCTTAAGATTAAGACATCTAGACGAAAAAAGTATTTGAAGCATGCTTTTCCGATGTATGCTTACAAAAATTTAAAAAAAAAAAACAGGAGAGGCATGTAATTTGATAGACAAATTTTCATATTCTCTTTCTGAAATATCAGTCCAGAAGATAAAGTCATCAGAAATCAAGATGTTGAGATGGATGTGTGGGCACACCAGATTATATAGAATTAGGAATGAGGTTATTCGCGTAAGGTGGGTGTGACCCCTAGCGAGGACAAGTTATGGGAACCGAGGCTTAGGTGATTTGGACATGTTAGGAGGAGGAACACAGATGTCCCAGGGAGGAGGTGTGACAGGTTATTCGAGGACCTACATAGAGGTAGGGGTAGGCCGAAGAAGGAGTGTGAAGAGGTGATTAGACAAGACATGTCGCAACTTCACCTGACCGAGGACATGACCCTTGATAAAAAGGTGCGGAGGTTGAAGATTAGGGTAGTAGGGTAGGTGGTCTAGATTGTTCATACCGGTAGTATTAATACGCACTCTCGCATTCTGTTGGTAGTATGTTTCTTTGACTAAGTCATTTTCTTTAATTTTGATCATCTTATTATCGTGTTATTTTTATGTTGCTACATGGCTTTTCGATGTTGTCCTTCCTTGTGTGATTTATCTCTTAGTTAATGTGGTGCTTATGTTTTCCTGAGCCAAGGGTCTATTGGAAACATCCTCTCTAGCTTCACAAAAGTTGGGGTAAGGTCTGCATACACACTACCCTCCTCAGACCCCACGATGTGGGATAATACTAAGTATATTCACTACTAAAAATCCGTGAAAAAATGACCAAAAATTGGTCTGTCAAGAAAAGCGACAAAAGTTGGTCGCTAAATTGGAGAAAAACAATAAATAATTATTCTAAATACATTAACGACCAAGATTGGTCGTTATTTGGTTGATAATGTGGTCAAAATATTGACCGGACTGGTCAGACTTGCTTGGTCAAAGAAATAATGAGATTAGCGACAAACTTTGATCGCTAAAGTGGGACCCAATTATAAAATTTTAAATATTATATTATTATTTTTTAAAAAACTATAAAATATAAATAAATAAAATTTAAAATTAGCGACCAAAGTTGGTCGCTTATGAAAGGGGAAGCAAATAGAGACCAACTTTGATCGCTAATCTGAGACCCAGTTATAAAATTTTAATAATTATACTATTATTTAAAAAAAATTAGAAAATATAAATAAAATATAATTTACAATTAGCGAAAAAGTTGGTCGCTTAAGAAAGGGGAAGTAGATAGAGACCAACTTTGGTCGCTAATCTGGGACCCAGTTCTAACTTTTAACTATTATATTATTATTTTAAATATTATATAAAATATTAAATAAATCCGATTTAAATTTAGCGACCAACATTGGTCGCTTTTCAGGTCAACATTGGTCAATATTAAAAATTACTTTTATATTTACTATATAAATAATATAAATGTAATTCGTTAACACTTTTGTAATACAAGAGATGAATACACTAAAATATACTCTACATGCTATGTATGTCATTAAAATTGTACAACGAAACGTGTTATATATATATATATATATATATATATAGAGAGAGAGAGAGAGAGAGAGAGATAAGTCGAGACATTTTGTTTTTAATATTCAATGATGCATCTGAGTAAGTTTTAAGTCGATGAATCAATTTACAAGTGTATGAACCCCTAAAATAACCCGACCCTGTGTTACTAGCTCTTCATGTATATATATATATATATATATATATATATATATATATATATATATATATATATATATATATATATATATATATATATATATATATATATATATATATATATATATATATACACACTTTGATAGCCGTATACATGTATCAATCCCTAAAACAACCCTAAAAGTATAGGGATTTGATAACCCTAACACATGGTCGGGTTATATATAGACACACACACACACACATACACTTCAATGTAATACTATAATGTATATATAACTTGTTATAGTATATGTTAGTGTGTGTATATATATAATACACACACACTTCGTGCTGCTTTAACTACATATATATCATGTTATAGTATATGATATTGTATTCATTATTTGTATTATAACAGAGTTAATGAATTACATTCATTCATCACTAGGTTATAAATCGATGAATCAATTATAACAGATTAATTAATATAGGTCGAGACATTTTGTTTTGAATATTTAACGATGCATCTGAGTAGGTTATAAGTCGACGATTCAACTGGCACACATGTATATTTGATGAAAAATTATATAAATTAATTAGGATCTTGACAACCTACCTCGAGTTCTTTTAGGGATTGATTGACTTGTCAAGATCCTAATTAGTATATATAATTTTTCATCAAATATACTTATGTGTAAATTGATTCATCGACTTATAACTTACTCAAATGTATCGTTGAATATTCAAAACAAAATGTCTCGACCTATATCAATTATTCTGTTATAATTGATTCATCGACTTATAACCTAGTGATGAATGAATGTAATTCATTAATTCTGTTATAATACAAATAATGAATACAATATCATATACTATAACATGCTCTATATATAGTTAAAGCATAATGAAGTGTGTGTGTTATATATACACACACACTAACATATACTATAACAAGTTATACATACGTTATAGTATTACAGTGAAGTGTATGTGTGTCTGTGTCTATATGTGATGACCCAAAAGGTCATCCTGTGTAAATTTATCTAAAACTGTGTTCTGAGGCCCCGAAAGCCTCCGTTAATCAACTCGATGTGCGTGTGCAGCCCGGGTACGTAGCCAGGAAGCCTTTATGTGGAAATGTGTTAAACAGTTGAATTTATGATAATTAATTGAATAAAGTTGACTTTAGTCAACATTTTTGGTAAATGGACCAGACCCGTGATTTGACGGTCTCGGAGGGTCCGTAGGAAAATATGGGACCTGGGCGTATGCCCGGAATCGAATTCTGAGGTCCCAAGTCCGAGAAATAAATTTTTAAAGAAAATTATTTTCTGAAAATAATAAAGACTTTTGAAAATGAACTTTGATGTGAAATCTGTGTTACCGGGCCCGTATCATGGTTTCGGATCCCGAAACAGGTTCAACATGTGTTATGTGAATTATCTGTAAAATTTGGTTAGAAACGGACTTGGTTTGACATGTTTTGGATCAAAATTGGAAAATTTAGAAGTTTATGAAGTTTGAGAAAATTCTATAGATTTTGGAGTTTAATTCATTGTTTTTGATGTTATTTTGGTGGTTTTATTACTTGAATAAGTTAGTAGGATGATTTGAAGTCGTGTGTATATTTGGTTTTGAGCCCCGAGGGCTCGGGTGAGTTTTAGGTCGGTGTCGGGGTGCTAAACTTAGGAAATTTCTGGTTTTGCTGTTGTATCTGGTGTCCAGCCTTTTTCTCTCTGCGATCGCGATGTAAAGCACGCGATCACGATGTTCAATTTGGGAAGGGGGTCAATTTTTTCTTCGCTATCGCAAAGAGCTGGGTTCGAACGCGGAGCCTTAGGGTTTTAGCTCTACGCGAACACACCCCTATGTCCGCGAACGCGTAGGTCTTCTGTGGAGCTGGGGTCTGTGTAGAAAAATGACCAGTGCGAACGCTTGTCCTGGAACGCGATCGCGTAGGTCAATGGCCGGTCTCTTCTGCGATCGCGTAGTAAGGGACCCATGAAGCTCTGCGATCGCAGCCCTTCTATCGCGATCGTAGGGTAAATCCG
Source organism: Nicotiana knightiana (assembly GCA_005239525.1). NCBI lineage: Eukaryota > Viridiplantae > Streptophyta > Magnoliopsida > Solanales > Solanaceae > Nicotiana > Nicotiana knightiana. The sequence continues at coordinate 2,497 of ML399433.1, read as the reverse complement.
CCCAGTTATTTAATTTCTCAAAAAACAGAATACCGATTACGGGATTTTCATATTTTTCACCATCTTCTTCTTCTCCAAACCCCATAGACGATTTCCAAGCTGTTCTTCCTCCATAACCACTTAGGTAAGTAATCCTAACTCTAATTTCTTCCATTTTCTTATCAATCATTAGATTGTAGGCCTAAAAATATGGAATCAAAGGTGGAAATTGGGGGTTTTGGGTAGAGTTAGGGCTTTTCCAATTTTTGGGAATTCAACCTCGTTGTGGGGTCGGATTTCAAAACAAATTGTATATTCGGGCTCGTGGGAAAATGGGTGATCGAATTTTGGTCTGAACCTCGTATTTGGACCAAGCGGGACCTGGTCAAATTTTGGTATTTTTGGAAGAATGATGGGAAGTGTATAATTAGACTTTGGAATTGAATTATTGAGTCATTATTAATATTATTGAGTTGATTATGCTTAGATACTATCGTTTCGGAGTTGGATTCGAGAGGGAAAGCAGTGCTAGAGGCTTGATTTGCATTTTTGGAGCCGAGGTAAGTGTTTGGCCTAACTTTAGTGAGGGAATAGGTGTTGAGTCGTATGTGCTACTTGTATTATCATGTTCAATGTATATGTGAGGTGACGAGTACCTATGCATTGTTTTTCAAGCATGCCCGTGAGTCTAATTGGTGAATTACCTGTTATTATTCCGATATTTATTGTGCTTTGAAGTGGTTTCCTTTATAAAGTTGTTGAATTGCTGAGAATATCTGTTTAAGTACTTGTGATATGATACTTCAGTCGAGAACTCAATTCATTACGTTATGTACTTGTAAGAGATTGATTATAGCTGAGTCCCTTGCCGGGCATTGTTATTATTTTGGTTGATGTCTTCCCCTTGCTGGGTGGTTTTTGAAGCGAATTTCATATTGTTGAATTCCTTGCCAAGTTGTTATTTGTTTGCTGATTTGGGTGAGGAAGAATGTAAAGCACGAAGGGTGATGCCGTGTATTCATGTCATTCATTTCATACATTACATAGTGAGGAAGAGAGTAAAAGCACGAAGGGTGATGTCGTGCCATGATTTACATTGCTTTTATCTACACATTGCATTGTGAGGAATAGAGTAAAAGCACGAAGGGTGATGTCGTGCCATGATTTACATTGCTTTTATCTACACATTGCATTGTGAGGAATAGAGTAAAAGCACGAAGGGTGATGTCGTGCCATTATTTATAGTGCTTTCATTTATACATTGCATTGTGAGGAAGAGAGTAAAAGCACGAAGGGTGATGTCGTGCCATTATTTATATTGCTTTCATTTATACATTGCATTGTGAGGACGAGAGTAAAAGCACGAAGGGTGATGCCGTGCCATTATTTATATTGCTTTCATTTATGTATTGCATTGTGAGGATGAGAGTAAAAGCACGAAGCGTGATGCCGTGTACATTTTTGTTTGAGTTATTATTTCCTGTTGTCTTGGTTCGTTTGAATTATCGTTTGTTCAGTTATTCGTATTTTCTTCTCACTTGTTGCCCCATTACTTGTCCCCGTATTACCATGCTTAATTGCTTATTCCTTGCTACCTTCTTTGGTATATATTATAGAATTGTACAAGTAAATTGTTGTTGTCGTGTCTAGGATCGTCATTACCTCGCCGAGGTTAGGCTCGTCACTTACTCAGTATATGGGGTCGGTTGTACTGATGCTACACATGCACTTCTTTATGTCGTGCAGATTACGCAGCCAGACCCGGTGGACATCGTTAGAGGGAGTATCCTTCAGTCCAGTTCAGACGACACCAAGGTAGTTCCGCAGGTGTTCGTGGATCTCGGTGTCACTGCCTATCTTTTATTCTTCCATCTATGTATCTCCAGACAAATATATCATTTTATTTCAAACTGTTGTCTTTAGCTAACTATTAGACTGGCTCGTGAGGTTGTGACTTCAATTCTGGGTTTTGTACTTAAAGGGATTTCTTCGTTATTGGCTATTGTTATTTAGATTTGGTTAAGCTTCCGCATTTTTTCTTAATTATCTAGTCAGTGTTTATTACTTTCACTTGTTAATAAATCAATTCAGTTAACACGTTGGCTTGCCTAGCGGGTGCAACGTTAGTCGCTATCACGGCCTGAAGGTGGGATTTCGGATCGTGACACTATATATCTATATCTATATATATACTTATATATATATATATATACACACACACACACACACACACACACACTTTGATAGCCGTATATATGTATCAATCCCTAAAATAACCCGACCCTATGTTCCTAGTGCTTCATGTTCTTTTATATATATATATATATATACACACACACACACTAATGAAGCGCTAGGAACACAGGGTCGGATTATTTTAGGGATTTATACACTTGTAAATTGATTCACCGGCTTATAACCTACTGATGAATGAATGTTATATACATACACACAATAACATATACTATAATAAGTTATATATATATATATATATATATATATATATATATATATATAT
>ML399429.1:24868-38850 GCA_005239525.1 Nicotiana knightiana | reverse complement strand
CATTACGAACCTGTTCCAACTTCCGGAATTCCATTCCGACCCTGATAGCCTATTTTCCACTGCTGACCGGAAATCACCAAAAACTAATTTTCGCCAATTCAAGTCTAGTTCTACCCAGACATCAGAAAAATATTTTGAACACACTCCTCAGTACCAAATCACCTAACGAAGCTAGCCGAGCCATAAAATCCGCATTCCGAGGTTGTTTCCTAAGTGGATAAACACTCACTACAACCATTCCGATTTCAAGCCTACCAACTCTAACACATCAATAACAGTATAACCAACCTATGACATGTCGAGAATAGAAATGATAATGTAGGTTCTACATAAAGACGGACCGGGTCGTTACATTCTCCCCTTCTTAAACAAACGTTCGTCCTCGAACGTGCCAAGGGTTGTTCCAAAAGCCATTGACCGCCGAATAACCTTCCCATGTACACACCCGGGTCTCCATACCTCCAATAGGTACCACACACAACCGACACACGCGGTCCGTAACAACAACATCACCCATAAGGGCGAGCACATAAACAGATGTAACAAAAGATTCACGGGGCGTATCCAGAGAATGGGCTAAATTATGATGAACATGTGAAGATGAAAATCGGAATCAATTAAAAACCTGAGCTTCTCGTGACAGACTGAAACAATACCTGGGATTACGGCATCAGAAGCCATCTCATCCAGTCTGGCCGGGAATGCATAAAATCGGGCCTGATCACCACCGGATCGACCTCCCCCTATTGGGCGACTCCTAACTGCCTGAGCCCCACCTCTAGTTGCCTGGGCGGGTGGTGCAGCTACTGATTCTGAAACCGCGGGCTGACTCCTCTACTGATAAGTACCTTTAGCAAGACGAGGGCAAAACCTCTTAATATGGCCCACATCTCCACACTCAAAGAAACCTCTCTCGTAGAATGGCACTAGGGACTGAATTGAACCCCTAGCACTAGGATAACCATTGGAAGAACCAGGCATAGATGAATTCCTAACCGATGGTGCCCAAGATGAACTCTGAGCTGGCAGGGCACTGAAAGATGGTTGCACCTGATGCGAACAATGAGGATCGTGACCAACCGATCCACCACGATAACCTGAGCGACCTGGCTGAGCCTGCCTGAATGGACGGCCTCCGCCGGGCTGAGGCTTCCCCCTGAAGGAACCCCACCAAAATTCCCAGATCCTCGAGACCTCTTCGCCTCCCTCTCAATCCACTCTTGGCGGCGAACTGACTCAATCTCTGTGGCAATGTCAACGACCTCCTCAAAAGAAGCGCCAAATACTTTTCCCTAGTCAGAAAAAACCCGAAGCTGATAAGTAAGACCATTAACGAACCTCCCGATTCTCTCCCTATCCGTGGGAACTAGCCAAATAGCATGACGGGCCAACTCGGAGAACCTCATCTCATATTGCGTCATGGTCATGTCCTCCTGGCGCAACTGTTCGAACTCCCTGCGTAGCTCCTCCTTGCGGGACTGCGGTATATACTTCTCCAAGAATAGAATGGAGAACTGACGCTAGGTAAGGGGCGATGCATCAGCGGGTCTACGCCTCTCATAGGCCTCCCACTAAGCAAGTGCACCTCCTAAATACTGGAATGTAGTAAATGGGACCCCACTAGCCTCCAGTATCCCTGTTGTGCAAAGGATCATCTGACACTTGTCCAAAAAGCCCTGGGCGTCCTCGCCCTCAGTACTACTAAAAATTGGAGGCTAGAGTCTGTTGAACCTCTCCAACCTACGCTGCTCATCATCAGCTAAATCTGGGACCACATAATCCTGGTCTGGGGCAACCGGCTGAACTGGAACTGTCCCAGGTGTCTGAAGCCCCTGGTTAACTTGCTCAGGTGTCCGGGAAGCTAGAGTCTGAGTGTCTCCCCTAGCCTGAGAAGTAGCAGTAGTAGACACGGCGATGGCCTGTGCCAGGCTGGTGCACACCGTCAAAATCTGGGCTAGGGTCTCCTAAAGACCCGAAATCACAATGGGCACTGCTGGTGCCTGAGCCTCTCCCCCTGGGACCTCAACTGCGGGGACCTGATCATGAGCAGTGGGAAGGTCCAGAGGTACTGCCCTAGTTGCTAAGCGGGCTGCACCCCTCCCTCTACCACGGCCTCGTCCACGGCCTCGACCTCCAGCTGGTCCTGCTGGTGTCTAATCACCACTATCATTAGCACGAGTCCTCACTATCTTTGAGAGAATGAAAACAATAGAAGTTTAGTTCTAGAGTTCAATAGCGTCGCACGGCAGAATTCAAAGAACGTGAGATTTTTCCTAAAGGTTCTGCAGCCTCTCGAAGATAAGTACGGACGTCTCCGTACCGATCCGCAAGACCCTACTAAACCTGCTCATGACTGGTGAGACCTATTTAACCTAGCGCTCTGATACCATCTTGTCATGACCCAATTTCGGAGTCGTGATGGCGCCTGTCGTGGAACCAGGCAAGCCTCCCTATTTAAATAACCTAAATTCAATTTCCAGTAAAAATGTGATTTTTAAACGAATTTATTGATAACATTAAGAATCTGAAATTTAAAAACAATGTGTGAAAAACTAAATTTAAACCTCCAACCCTGGATCCGGTGTCACTCAGTCATGAGATACTAAAACATAAAGCAAATAAAAGAAGAAATGGACAACCATGTCTCAAAATAAGAACAACAGGTAGAATAAGAAAGAGAAGACGAGGTCGCGATCACCGGCTGCTACCTCGACAACTCCAATAGAAACGCTGACCGCTGCTCAATATCCACTACTGGGTCCCCATTTACCTGGATCTGCACACAAGGTGCAGGGTGTAACGTGAGTACACCAACTGCGAAGTAACAAACCCAAACTATGGGTTGAGAAGTAGTGACGGACAAACCTCTGTTATGTTACAATAAATATTATGCAGAATTTAGACATGCTAACAGTTTATCAGGATGAGAAAATAGGCCAAGTATGCCAGTATACTCTACATGCCATCATAAAAATAAATGTATGAAACCAATATGGATATGCACATAGTGCTCACAGCTCTCCCACAGAAGTCCACTAAGAACTATATATGGATCTCAAGCCCAGGGAAGTTCCATCCCGAAATATTCATAAACACCGGTAACCGTAGTCACTCCGTACTGAGGAAAAAGGCCAATCCAGCACCCACAGAGAAGATCCATCTCCTGAATACAACACTCGGACAATTTCCATATCCAAGAAAGATCCATCCCTCTTATAACATCTGCTTCGGACAAGGTCCATGCCCAGGCAAGATCCATCCCACACATAACATCAACGTCGGACAAGATCCATGCTCAGGGAAGATCCATCCCCCAATATCACTTCGGACAAGATCCATGCCCAGGGAAGATCCATCCTCCATCATCAATGTGCTCACTGGGGTGTAAAGACTCCGGAGGGCCATATCAAGCCAACGAAGGCATGATTTAAATATCGCTGCAATGTGCAGTCCATTCTCATAATTGTCTCGATAACAGGCTCTCAGCCTCACTCACTCATTACTCTTCAGTCTCACTCACATGGCTCACAAATGTCTCCATCAGCCCGAAACAATGATAAGTATGCATGTAATTAACAATACTGAGACTGAGATATGAAATGATATGCTATAACAGGACTGAGTATATGACATCAAATAATCACAACATGAGACAACAATATACGACCACTCGGGTCTCAGCATTTCCGGCGTGAAGCCTAGCATTTATACTTGACATGATTTTTAACATGTTCACAATTACCACATTAATAGATGCACAGATATCATCATGAAATAATCACTAAGCAGGGCCATGGGATAAGCCAGGCCACAAATACCCAGTGCACGCCCTCACGCCCGTCACTTGGCATGTGCATCACCTCAACAATAGTCATAAATCATTTAGCTCGGGGTTTCGAACACTCAGAACCAAGTTTGGAAACGTTACTTACCTCAAAACCGACTAAAATACTATTCTGCAGTGCCTTTGCCTCTAAATCCGGCCTCTGACTACTCCAAATCGACCAAGTTCAGATTTTTATCATAATATTATGCTTAAGGAGTGAATCCCAATCGAAAAATATCAATTTAGCTCAAAAACTCGAATTTGGTCAAAACCCAACCCTTAGTCCCACGTCACGAAACTCGGAAATTTTTATACCAAACTGTTCTTGATCATCCCACGAGTCCGTACATATAAAGAACACTAAAATCGGAGTTCGTTTGACCCCTCAAATCAATCCCTAAAGGTCTCAAAATCTCAAGCCCTAAACCCACCTTTTTCTACTGATTTTTGTGAATTTAACACTGATATTATGCTCTATAATCATCCATAAATGAGTTTTAAGGTCCAAAACACTTAACTCTATTAAGAACAATGATTTCCCTCTTCAAAAATCGCCCCCAAAGCTATCTGTCCGTACAAGAATGGTGTAAAAAGGGTTTAAGTCGCGGAGGGTTTAATTATATACTGCCAAGTGATTTCTTCACTGCGATCGCGGCAGAAGCCACGCGATCGCGGTTCATAGAAGTTCAACNGCTCTATAATCATCCATAAATGAGTTTTAAGGTCCAAAACACTTACCTCTATGAAGAACAATGATTTCCCTCTTCAAAAATCGCCCCCAAAGCTATCTGTCCGTACAAGAATGGTGTAAAAGGGGTTTAAGTCGCGGAGGATTTAATTATATACTGCCAAGTGATTTCTTCACTGCGATCGCGGCAGAAGCCATGCGATCGCGGTTTATAGCAGTTCAACCTCACGCGATCGCAACCCAATGCATGCGATCGCGAAGACCAATTGAGCTCACCCCCCATGCACCTGGTTAGCTCTATGCGATCGCGATCGTGACCTAGCCCACGCGATCGCACTTCACCTTCTCCCAAACCTACACGATCGCAACCCAATTCACGCGATCGCGGTTCATAGCAGTTCAACCTTACGCGATCGCAACCCAATGCACGCGATCACGAAGACCAATTGACCTCACCCCCCACGCGCCTGGTTAGCTCTACGCGATCGCCATCGCGACCTAGCCCACGCGATCGCACTTCACCTTCTTCCAAACCTACGCGATCGCAACCCAATTCACGTGATCGCGATGCGTAATTTTTTTCTGGACCTCAGAGTCTTCTACACGATCACGACTCCCCTTACACGATCGCAGAGAGTAAATGTCTGCTGCACCAAAACCAGAAAACCAGCAATTCTCTAAGTCCAAAATGCCCATTAACCACCCGAAATCAATCCCGAGCCCCTCGGGACCCCAACCAAAGTTACCAACATATCCCATAACATCATTCAAACTTAATTTCACTCTCAAAACACCATAACTAACATCAAAACACCAAATTTACATCAGATTCAAGCCTAAGAACTTTGAAATTTCTAAAATCCACCAACGATGCTGAAACAATCCAAAACAACTCCGATTGACCTGAAATTTTGCAGACACATCCAAAATGACATTACGAACCTGTTCCAACTTCCGGAATTCCATTCCGACCCGGATAGCCTATTCTCCACTGCCGACCGGAAATCACCAAAAACTAACTTTCGCCAATTGAAGCCTAATTCTACACCGGACATCACAAAATATTCTGAACACACTCCTAAGTACCAAATCACCTGACGAAGCTATCCGAGCCATAAAATCCCCATTCTGAGGTCGTTTCCTAAGTGTCTAAACACTCACTACAACCATTCCGATTTCAAGCCTACCAACTCTAACACATCAATAACTGTATAACCAACCTATGACAAATCGAGAATAGAAATTATAATGTAGGTTCTACGTAACGATATACCGGGTCGTTAGTGAGTATACGTACTAGTGACTTGTTTTAGGATAGTTCAGTAATTAACAATAACCAAACAAAATCAATACACGTACGCATGATTCGTTTCAAATTAAAAAGCAGTAAAAGGTAAAATGTACATAGGTTCTAAAATGAGTAATTAAACAATTTATTTAAGCCAGGTATGATTAAAGCGACCGTGCTAAAACCACAGAACTCAGGAATGCCTAACACCTTCTCCCGGGTTAAAAGAATTCCTTACCCGGTCTTCTGGTTTCGCATACTTTAAATGGAGTCAATTTTCCTCGATTTGGGATTTTAAATAAACCGGTGACATGGAACACCATAAATTATTCCAAGTGGCGACTCTGAATAAAATAAATAATCCCATTTCGAAAAATGTCACTTTAAGTGGAAAAACTCTCGTATCCCGTTTTCGGGAAAAGGGAGGTGTTACAGCTCTGGAGACTCCGCTAGGGAAAGAACCTAGAACTTCTGGTTCAGGGTTCAGAATTCAAGCTTGTAATGTGATCTATACTAGGCTTTATTGATTTGATGTTCTTACTGTATTTTTGGGCCTAATGTGCTAATTGCCGCTTATTTACCACTTTGATATTATTTGAACTGTATTAAACTGTCTTCTTACGCCTCCCTTCTGAGTCTTCTTAATTTATGGTGCACACGTGCGCGTGGCCCAATTTTCTGTTAGAATTCATACCAATTAGAACGAGGCTGGGTCAGTAACTAGGTCGGGTAGACTTTCGTGCTCCCGGAACGTTGCCCCCACCTCGGCTCGAGCTGTCCGCTTGGGTAAGCCAGGTCTAAAATACTCCCCTAGGATTTAAACCTAGAATAACATAGCCTCATGTCGGATCCCTAGTAGAAACGTTTCTTTGCATCATGTGCATTTGACTTTGGGGACTCAACACAGGGGTTGGGTCCGCCTAGGACAAGTGTACCCAAGAATTACATGACCATCCTGATGCATCTTATGTGCTACTTGTGCATTATGTTTGATTTGGTTTGTGCATGTTGACCGGTTTCTAAAAAATAAAAATATAAAAATTGAGGAAAAACTAGAAGGAAGAAAACTGGAGAGAGAAAATTAAATCGGTTTTTGAAAAATCCCGGTATTTGAAAAATCCAAAACTTTTGTCAAAATTTTACCCCAAAATGATTATTATAATCCTGATTTTTTAAAAATAAATAATGTCATCCTATTCCCGAAACATTACAAACTATACGGATCTGATTCTCACCGGATGTGAGATACGTAGGCAACCTTTATAGGGTTCGGCCCTATTTTTACAAAAATAACTTTAAAAAAAAGAGGAAATGTGTCTAGTTTTTTTTTAATAAAAAACAAATAAGCAGACCCAACTTTGGTTAATTCCCAACCGTTTTCGTCGGGATATCCTTAGAACATCTTCAAAATTGTCGAAGGGTTGTTCTCGTAAGAACGGACGGGTCTATCAATTAGGCATCAGTTTTACCATAATGATCTTCCCCCGACCCTAAAGTTATCCTTGGAAGTAACAAGGGGCCATAGTTGCAAAAATAGCCACCCTTTCCTCGGTCACAATTGCAAAAATAGCCCCCCTCTCGTTGATTTTTCTTAAAATTGAGTTATTTACAAAAGATTGTTTTGAAAAAAGAGTGCATTGGTTCTGTCTCTTGAGACTAGTGTCAACCCCAACCTTAACCACCCACAGGTACAAAATGAGCACTGTCCAGAACACATCGTTCACGGTTATAGATGAGGCTCCACTTCAGCTTCAGCTGTGGTGGCATGACTTGGGGGAAGACAGTCAGAAATGGGTCACCAAGCACTTGGGAGCCCTCGCCGATATGATGAAAGTTAAACCACATGATGATTTGATTGAGGCAGTAGTGACTTTTTGGGACCCTGTTCACAATGTCTTTCGCTTCTCCGATTTTGAACTTACTCCCACTTTAAAAGAGATAGCTGGATATTTCCGTTTTGGCAGGGATTTGAGAAAACAAAAGCTCATATTCCCGAAAGCTCCATCTGTACACCAATTCATCGATCTTCTGAACATCAGTAAGCAAATCAGAACGAGCAATGTACTTGAAGGGTGTTGTTTTTTCCACTTCATGTACTCTAGGTTCGAGCAGCCAAATGGGTTTGAAATGCATGAAAAGGGCCTTAACAACAAGCAGAACAAGGACACCGAGCAGATTCACCGTCGCTTCGCCTTCATGGTGGCGTTTCTAGGAATCATGGTATCCGCAAACAAGGAGCGAACAATCGATACCCGCATATCCAGGATCGTACAGGTCCTCACTACCAAAGAACATCACACTATTGCCCCGATCATTCTATCAGACATTTATCAAGCGTTGAATTTGTGTAAGTCCGGCACAAAATTCTTCGAAGGATGAAATATTTTATTGTAAATGTGGTTGATTGAGCATCTCTGACATCACCCCAAGTTCATGCGCTATGGTCCGAGCAAGGACAATTTCATTGAGAGTTACGAAGAAAGAATAAAAGATTATAACTCTCCGGAAGGGGTGAAGCCTAGATATCCCACCTAAGATCTTTAAATGCAAGTCAAATTGAGTGGACAATTTCTGGTTATTTGTTGTTGTTGGGTTTGAGAAGTGTCCAGCCCTATGCGCCACAGAGAGTTCTGAGACAACTAAGAAGGTACCAAGTAGTGCCTGAGGATGAAGATTTGAGTGTGCAAGTGATTGAGCTACAACCTGAAGCCTCACTCCCTGTGGGTTTAATCCAAAAAATTTGGAATGGTTGCCGCTACTTGAAAGATGATAACCAAGTTCTAGATCCTGCGAAAGGTGAGATAGATCCGGGTTATGCTATGAGGTTTGAGAGGAGATCTCGCATGGATGATGAACCAGAATCCGAGCCTAAAAGGCCCGCAAAAAGGCCACATGTTCAAGCCTTTGATGATAAAATCCAAGAACGGTTGGCCTAGGGTGAAAAGGAAAAGGGATACAAAGCTACTATTCATGCCTTAGAAGAAAGCCTGAGAAACCTCAATTTTGAGAAAGACTTACAAGCTTAAGAAGTGGAAGGTGAAAAGAAGATTCTGATTCGCAAGAATGAAGCCCTCCGTATTCAGCTTCAACAGATGAAGAAAGCCTCTGAGGTGCCAGTGAAAAGTTGTAAAAACCAGAGAACCATTCCCAATTTGATGGAAAAGATGCAAGATTATGATTCCATCTTGGAAAAGACTGAAAAGACATTGGACAAATCCAAGGAAACAATCAATACAGTTAAGTGAGAAGGCCGAATCAAGTAAGGATCATCAAGTAACAAAATTTGAAGATGAGAGGGCACAATTCGAGAGAGAGAAGGCCCATTGGGTACGTTCAGAAGCTCAGCCCCATGCAGAGTTGGAAGAAATGAGAAGGTGCAACAGAGAATACCAGCATGTAGATTTTGATAGGGAGATAGCTCAGGCGAGAATCGAGCAGGCTAGACTTCGGGCTCAGTTCGAGTCAGCTTTAGGTTGCGAGGGCCACATAAGGGAGATAGCCACCACTCGCCAGCAACAGTTACAAGATCGAGACCAGAATTTTCAGTACTTCAGAGAGCAAGTCCATGATTTTGTTGTTATTCCGCTCAAAGTTATGTGAACTGCCAAGGGATGGATTATGAGATGTTTTTGGAGCATGCACCTATATTTTCCCCTCATCTTGCAGCAGAGTTAGAGAAGATGTACCATACATTGGAGGGTCAGCCAGGGCAAGCCCCACCATGAGCAGATGTGCCAGTGGTTGAAAGCAAAAGATTATGGAGTTGAAACACAGTCTAGTTGTTAGAACTTTTCATGTCGTAGTTATGTTTATTTTGAGTCATTGTTTAATCTTTTAAATCATTGCCTTTTAATCTTGTCAAAGTCTGTTAAGTCGTTTTTGATGTAATGTTCTTTCTGTCATTGTATTTTGAATTGTTCGTTTTGTTAAAAAATTAATTAAAAAAAATCATCAAAATTTCTATTATTTCCCCTGAACTACGGAATAGTCTGATTCATGCGGCGTCATCATACGTAGGCAATCCCCATCGAATGCGATCATAACCATAATTAATCTGGAAAAAAAATTGAATAATAATAAATAAATAATTTTTTTTTAAAAAAAGGAAAGAAAGGAGAGCGTTAAATTCAAGATTAAAATAAACTAATAAACCAATAAGCAGGGATGAAGCATGAAGTCGTCCAAACTCATTCTAGAAATGAAAATGGCATTAGGTGCATGACATACAACATGTGATTAATATCTGCAAAATGCCTAACTCTAACATGTTTGTTGTTTGTCATCTTGAATGTGTGTGTTAAACAAAGATGGTTGGTTTGTGGTTTATACTGGCGACTCACCCTTACAACACGATATCAAAAGGAAAAAGTAGAATGACAAACAATAGTGAGAATGAGTCAGATAATGATGATGTCCATGGACAAAGATAATAAACTAGCGACTCACCCTTACAACACGAGAACAAAAGGAAAAAGTAGAATGGCAAACAACAGTGAGAATGAGTCAGATAATGATGATGTCCATGGACAATTGGTCGAGTAAGGTTCGGGACTGGTTGAAGAAGTAAGAGTGTTGAAGCAACAACTGGCAGAGATGTACCAAGCTTGGGTGAATGGACAGGCAGCGCCCTCACTACCCATAGGGCCTTCGGATAATCTTCATAACGTGTCAGTTGCAAATCAAGTTCCCATCTCCATAACAAGTAACCCATTGTACCAACCGGGACCTGGATTCAGTCCGAGCATTAACCTTCCCACTATCCCCAATACCTCCATTCCACGTCCTCCAACCACAACCCTTATAAATGACCCGCCTACTGTACCCATTGTCCATACTTTCATTGTCCCTCAACCGGCTCTTGCTTAAAAGTCCAACAATGATCCACAACTGAATGCTCATGATGCCCAACATTACTCTCTCCAGAACTGAATTTCAAGGTTCCAGATTCATAAAAACATACTCCTCAAAACATGTTCCCAATTGAGATCGAAAATCCTGACAAGAATATGGAACAAGAGGAAATGACTATAAAAATGAAGAGCTTGGAACAAACCATGAGAAACATACAAGGTTTGGGAGGCCACAAGAGTGTTTCATTTAACGATCTATGCATGTTCCCCCATGTCCATTTGCCACCTGGCTTCAAGACCTCCAAGTTTGACAAGTATGATGGGCATGGTGATCCTGTTACCCATTTGAAGAGGTATTGTAACCAATTAAGGGGAGCAGGAGGCAAAGAAGAATTACTCATGGCTTATTTTGGGGAAAGTTTGCCAGGAATTTCTTCAGAGTGGTTCATAGATCAAGACATCTCTCACTGGCACGTTTGGAACGACATGACTCAAGATTTTGTCCCACAGTTTCAGTACAATATTGATATAGTTCCAGACCACTCCTCTCTCGTCAACATAAAGAAGAAACCAACATAATGTTTTAGAGACTATGCAATCAAGTGGAGAGAGCAGGCTTCTAGGGTCAAACCACCAATGAAAGAGGCAGAAATGATTGACTATTTTCTCCAAACCCAGGATCCTGATTACCTCCATTACATGTTGGCCGCCATTGGTAAGCCTTTCGATGAGGCGATTAAGATTGGTGAAAAGTTGAGAATGGCATGAAATCTGGAAAGATTGTGTGTCAGGCAGACCTTAAGGTGACCACACAAGCAATTCAAAGTGGGTCAGGAAGTTTCGAAAATCGGAAAAAGAAAGAGGAAGGATCCATGATGGCATCTGGGTTCGGGAGAGTTCAAAGAGGAATAGTTCCTTCTTATGTGCAACTCCAACAAGGAGAATACAATTCTCCTCAACATTACTATCCACCTCAGGGTCCCCGGTACTCAGTTCCCCCGCAACAATACACAGTGTTTAATGCCCGGGATTATGCTAGGCCTCCCAATCACCAACAATGGCGGGCACCGATTCCACAAGGCTCCAGTCAACTTTGCCCGAATTTTCAAGCATCATATAATCCTCGTCCCCGGAAAGGATATGTGAGAGAGGAGGATCCAAAGAAAGAGTTCACGCCAATTGGAGAATCGTATACAAGCCTATTTCAAAAGTTGATGCAATTGATGTTGATTGAACCTGTCATGCCGCATTATGTGAATCCAAATTCAAAAGGTTTTAATTCCAATGCAAGATGTGAGTATCACTTAGTACTAAAAATTGTTGGATATTAAAGAAAGTCATTGAAAATATGATTGAAGCAAAGGCAATTGTGGTAACAAACAATGAGGATACTCCTAATATCACCAACAATCCGATCCTAGCTCATGATAATACACATTTTATTGGGATGATTTGTGATGATCGGGATTATAAGCAGTCTGGAAAGACAGAGATAGTTGTTGGAACCATAGGGAAAGAATCAAAAATGATAGAAAGCCCACCGCAATTGGCACCATCGATTGTGAAAGGTGCGAGTTCTAGCTTGAACTTGGAAGGTTTTGAAAAACGATTCTCTATGTCCTAAGAAGCACAAAAGAGGTTGAGGTTCAATTGGGTGGGCCAAAAGTTTACACCCCTGGGGGCATTCAAAAGACCGTTCTGAATAATATTTTCAGAAATATAACAGAGCCAGTTAGGATCTGACCTGTTGCACAACTCCCAATGACAAACACAAAAGCTATTCCCTGGAATTATAATAAGACTATCATGACATACAAAGTAAAGATAGTTGATGAAGCAGATGAAACGAGGGGCTTCACTCGCTCTGGAAGGTGCTACTCGCTAGAGGAATTAAGAAAAGTTAAGCAAGCAAGGGAAAGTCACTTGCCAGTGAAAGAACCCGATGCAGAAAAAGAAGCGGAGGAATTCCTTAAGAAGATGAAAATGCAAGACTAATCATTCATTGACCAATTAAGGAAAACCCCTGCTCAGATATCCTTGTTATCTCTGCTTTTTCACTCGGAATAACATCGTCGTGTGTTGATCAAAACTCTGAACGAGACATATGTCTCAGAAAAGACAACGGTGAATCAGCTAGAAAAAATGGCTGAAAGATTAAATAGAATTGTTTTTAGCGA
Source organism: Nicotiana knightiana (assembly GCA_005239525.1). Lineage (NCBI taxonomy): Eukaryota > Viridiplantae > Streptophyta > Magnoliopsida > Solanales > Solanaceae > Nicotiana > Nicotiana knightiana. The sequence continues at coordinate 26,021 of ML399429.1, read as the reverse complement.
TGATGATTGTCCTGGGGAAGGATATGGGCAAAATAAAGCTTTGCATCTTATGGTCAAATGTGAAGGTCATTACGTAAAAGGAGTCATGATTGATGGAGGCTCTACTGTAGATGTATGCCCTCTTTCTACTATGCAAGAGATGAATATTGGCACTAATAGAATTTGAACTAGTAATGTCAGCATTAGAGCTTTTGATGGTTCAAGAAAAGACACTATTGGGGAAATCGAACTCACCATGACAATTGGCCTGGTTGATTTTAACATTGTCTTTCAAGTGTTGGATATGAAACTTCCTATAATTTTCTTCTGGGAAGGCCGTGGATCTATATGGCCAAAGTTGTACCATCCACCCTACATCAAATGGTTAAATTCGAGTATGACAAGAAAGAAATTGTTGTTCATGGGGAGTATGACTCATCTACCTATAAAGACCCCATCCATTCCATGTATCAAGGCCAAGGAAGAATGACAATCCCTCATATATGAAGCATTTGAGGTGATTGAGGTGGCCCAAGTGGAAGAAGGAAAACCAATTTTTCATCCCCGTATGTCAGCCATATCTATGATGGTAGCTTCACTGATGTTGAGGAACGGCTATGAACCGGAAAAAAGATTAGGTTCCTCTCTACAGGGAATTGTGAACCCTATTGCTTCATTTTTTAATAAAGATACCTTTGGTTTGGATTTTAAACCAACATCAACTGACATAGACAGAGCCAAGGCCCGCAAAAAGAATGGTTGGAATTTGTCCAAACCAGTCCCTCACATTGCATACTCTTTTGTCAAGCCACAATTTGAGGAAGTCCAAAATCCTTCTACTCAGGATGACATTGATGAAGTTTGCCAGGGTCTTAAGGAATTGTTCTATGATATCAATATGGTTCAAGTTGGTGAGGGCCCTAGCCGTGCAAGTGTTCAGCTGATTGGTCCAGATACCTCGCTCAACAACTGGGAAGCAACTCCTCTTCCCAACAGGAAGGAGTTTGGGTAGTCTGTTTTGTTGCTTTTTTTGTATTTGGATTATTCTAAGGGTTGTAATCCAGATATTTACGAAATGAAGTTCCAGTTTCATAGTAAATTTTTGTCTTTTCCTTTCCCTATTTTTTTGTTAATTTCTTATCATTTTCAGTTTTGTTAATGCTGGCTTTAAAAA
>ML399429.1:0-24737 GCA_005239525.1 Nicotiana knightiana | reverse complement strand
ATCTCGAAATAATGAATCAATAAGTTGAGTATGATGAAGATGAGGCTTTTAAGGAAATAAAAAAGGGAACTGGATCAATTTGAGAATAAGCCTAAGCCTAACTTAAAAGAAACTGAGGAAATTAACATGGGAAGTCCTGAAGAAACCAGAGAAACAAAAATAAGTATTCATACTGAACAAAATACTAGAGATGCCATAATTCAAGTTTTGTTCGAGTACAGAGATGTATTTGCTTGGTCGTATATGACATGTTGGGTTTGAGTGCCGATTTAGTGGTTCATAAGCCTCCACTTTTCCTAATTTTCCACAAATCCAGCAAAAACAAAGGAAGTTTAAGACAAACATGAGTGATAAGATTAAAGAAGAAATCACAAAGCAACTAAGTGCAAATGTGATCAGGGTCGTCCGATACACTACATGGTTAGCAAATGTTGTGCCAGTGCCAAAAAAGGATGGGAAAATCAGAGTTTGTGTTGACTATAGGGATTTAAACAAAGCAAGTCCAAAAGACAATTTTCCCTTACCCAACATTCATATCCTTGTTGACAATTGTGCTAAACATGANCAACAAAAACAAAGGAAGTTTAAGGCAGACATGAGTGATAAGATCAAAGAAGAAATCACGAAGCAACTAAGTGCAAATGTGATCAGGGTCGTCCGATACACTACATGGTTAGCAAATGTTGTGCCACTGCCAAAGAAGGATTGGAAAATCAGATTTTGTGTTGACTATAAGGATTTAATCAAAGCAATTCCATAGGACAACTTTCCGTTACCCAACATTCATATCCTTGTTGACAATTGTGCTAAACATGAGATTCAATCTTTTGTGGATTGTTATGCCGGATATCACTAAATTCTGATGGATGAAGAAGATGCAAAAAAGACCGCCTTCACCAATCCATGGGGAAATTATTTTTATAGGGTCATGCCATTTGGTTTGAAGAATGCAGGGGCAACGTACATGAGGGCCATGACTACCATATTCCATGATATGATGCACAAAGAGATTGAAGTGAATGTTGATGATGTGATCATTAAATCCAGATCACAAGCTGATCATGTGCAAGACTTGAAAAAGTTCTTTGAAAGGCTACGAAGGTACAATCTCAAACTCAATCCAGCCAAATGTGCATTTGGAGTTCTTTCTGGGAAGATTTTGGGTTTTATAGTTAGCCGAAGAGGCATCGAGTTAGATCCCTCCAACATAAAGACCATTCGAGTTCCTCCCCCGAAGAACAAAACAGAAGTCATGAGTTTACTTGGGAGGTTAAACTGCATCAGAAGGTTCATTGCGCAGCTTACAACCACATGTGAGCCTATTTTCAAGTTGTTGAAAAAGAATGTCGCTATCAAGTGGATGGATGAGTGCCAAGAAGCTTTTGATAATATCAAAGAATATTTGTCAAATCCCCCTATTTTGGTCCCGCCAGGAACCTGGTAGGCCTCTGTTTCTATAACTCTCAGTAATGGATAGGTCCTTTGGTTGTGTTTTGGGTCAACATGATGCCACAGGCAAAAAGGAACAAGCAATCTATTATTTGAGCAAAAAGTTCATTACTTATGAGGCCAAATAGACTCTTTTTGGAAAGGACATGTTGTTCCTTAACCTGGGTCGCTCAGAAGCTTAGGAATTATATTTTGGCCTATACAACTTACCTCATATCCCGAATGGATCCCCTAAAGTACATCTTTCAGAAGTTGATTCCAACTGGTAGATTGGCAAAGTGGCAAATCCTGCTCACAGAGTTTGATATCGTTTATGTCCCTCGTACTGCCATGAAGGCACAAACTTTGGTTTATCATCTGGCAGAAAACCCGATTAATGATGTGTATTAATCTTTGAACACATATTTCCCAGATGAAGAGGTTAATTTAATTTAAGAAGTGGTCCAAGATGACAGTCAAACTTGGAAACTATAGTTTGATGGGGTTGTCAACATCAAAGGCATAGGGATTGGAGCAATTCTTATATCACCTACTAGGGAACTGTAACGACTCGGCCGGTCATTCTGAGAATTAGCGCCCCGATCCCCTATTAGCCGTTTCTCCCATGTCTATTTATATTATTTGAACTTGTCGGAGCGTTGAGTGATGAAATCCGGGGTGATTTTGGACACATAGTCCATATATGTGGAATTTAACTTTAGAAATCTGGCCGTAGCTAGAGCTATGTGAAGACGGATCCGGAATGGAATTATATCGACTCTGTTAGCTCCGTTGGGTGATTTTGGGGTTAGGAGCGTGTACAAAATGTGTTTTCGAGGTCGGTTGTAGATTTAGGCTTGAATTAGCGAAAGTTAGCAATTCGGCGATTTCGGCCGGTAGGTGAAATTTTCATATCAAACTCGGAATGGAATTCCGAAAGCAACATCAGGTCCGTGATGCCAATTGTGACCTGTGTGCAAAATTTAAGGTCATTCGGATGAGTTTTGACGTGTTTCGGCATCGGATGTGAATTCTAGAAATTTCATAAGTTCTTAGGCTTGAATCTATGTATAATTGATGATTTTGATGTTATGAGATGTGTTTTTAAAGCTCGACCAAGTTTGAACAAGGTATTAGGGTCAGTCGGTAGGTTTGGTTGAGGTCTCAGGGGCCTCGGGGTTGTTTTGGATGCCCAACGGGTGGATTTGGGACTTTGAGAGAAACTCAACAATTCTGGTCCTGGTGTCTCGCACCTGCGATGGTATTTCTGTAGGTGCGGACACGCAGGTGCAAAGGGAGTGCACGCAGGTGTGGCGTAGCTTAGGATGGCCCGACTCGCAGACGCAAAAGAGTATCCGCCGGTGCGGAGCAGCACCTGCGACCCAGCCACTGCAGGTGCGACCCAAGGTCTTTTAATGAGTTTCCGCACCTGTGATTGTGTTTCCGCAGGTGCGATCCCAGTGTCACAGGTCCGAAACATCTGGGCTAGTTATACCAAAATCCAAGGGTTTGAAATTCATAACTCCAAAAATCGATTGTGAGCTCGGGACTTGGCGATTTTCAGTGGGATTTGAAGAGGAGAATCATAAATAACGTTTTCTAACCTTAATCCATTTGTATATCAATAATATCTATCAATTTCCTCAATCCAATCAATGAAATTGGATGAAAATCCATAAAATTGGGATGAAATTTTCCCCAAGTAGAAATCTAAGGATTTACGGAGATTTAGACGTCGAATTTTATTGATTCTTGTTCGAGTGGGTTCATGAGCGAATGTGTGTTCGGGAAATATAAATTTTACCCGATTTCGAGATGTGGGCCCGGGGGACTATTTTGGCGAATTTCCTATTTCGCGTATTAGCTTAGAAATAATTAGCTATTTTGTTCCCTTGAAGTGATATATACATTATGCAATCGATTTGAATAAATTTGGGCCACCCGGAGTTGGATATTCGTTGCAAGAGCGTGGTATTGAATTGATTAACACAGTCAAGGTAAGTGGCTTGCCTAATTCTATGTTGGGGACTTCCCCTTAGGCACTTTTATACTGATTTTGTTATGTGGACGCCGTGTATGTGAGGTGACGAGTGCGTACACCGGTCATTGTTTCTAAAATTCCATTTTTACTTCCACGAAATCACTCATTTTCATTCATATATTACTGTTTCATGTCTTAACTGAATAGTTAGCTTAAGAGTAAGCATGCCTACCTGTCCTTATTTGACTTCCTCTTATTTGCTACTAGTTGCGCCATGCTTAGGTAGCTTTACTCTATTCTCTGCCTGTTGTTTTCCTGGATTGTTTAATTAAGCCGTATCTGACATACTTTTGCTTTGCATATTTAAATTCGGACTACGGACGGAGATCTGGGAGCTTTCCCCCTGTACTGCATTTCATATTTAAATTGGGACTACGGACCGAGATCCGGGAGCTTTCCCCCTGTACTGAAATGCATATTGAAATTGGGACTACGAACGGAGATCCGGGAGCTTTCCCTGTACTACATAGCATATTAATATTGGGACTACCGACTGGGATCCGGGAGCTTTCCCCTTGTACTGCATTGCATGTTTACTGTTGAGATATATGTTGTGATGAGCTGAGGGCTCTCTGTCTATTATAAATTCTTCCAGTTTTAATTAATATTGTTTATCATTGCTTAGCTATAGTTCGCTGTTTTAGATTTTATATTGACTTGTTTTTAAAAAAAACTCAGTAGAGCCTCAACCTGACCTCATCACTACTTGACTGGGTTAGGCTTGGAACTTACGGAGTACTGAATGTGGAGTACTCATGCCCTTTCCTGTGCATGTTTTCCCCATGTGCAGATCCAGGTACCAGCACCCAGTATCATGGCTAGGAGTCGTTGTAGCAGTTGCCAGGAGACCGCGAGGTAATTCTGCCGCGTCCACAGAATCCCACGAGTCCCCTTCTACTCTAGTATATGCATATAGGACTTATTTATTTTTCAACTATTCATTGTATAGAGCTACATTTAGTACAGAGCTTGTGACTATCGTGACATTCCGAGTTTTGGGAAGTGAAAATGTACATGCTGAGCAGCTATGTTATATCTACTTGAGTTCTTTTTTGTCTTTATTTTATTGATTCTATTATTTTCCGAAAATTTTAGGCTTACCTAGTCGTAGAGACTAGGTGCCATCACGATACCTTTTGGAGGGCAAAACGGGTCATGACAAGTTGGTATCAGAGAGTCTAGGTTCATAAGGGTCACAATTCACAAGCCGATTTATTAGAGTCTTGCGGATCGGTGCGGAGACGTCCGTATCTATCTTCGAGAGGCTATGTAACTGTTAAGAACAATCAAATTCTTTGGAATTCCTTATCTTGTTAGTTACTGTCATCAAATTCTTAAATTATATTCTACTCTTGCTTGCAGATGGTTCGTACCCGTACCGGACGTACTGATGACCAGGCACCTGAGCCCCCAGTCAGAGCCACCAGAGGCAGGGGCCGGGGCCGGGGCAGAGGACGAGCATGCGGTGCTGCCCGATCACCGACTAGAGCAGAGGCGGAGGATTCCCCAGCAGATCCAGCTGGAGGGGCACAGGAGGTCCCTACTGTTACTCCAAACCTCCAGGAGACATTGGCCCAGTTCTTGTGTGCCTTCAGCACTCTGTCTCAGGCGGGACTACTTCCGATAGCTCCAACTACATCCCAGGCCGGAGGAGGGACACAGACTCGTGCAGCCCGTACTCCTGAGCAGAGGGTTCGTATTGGGCAGGTTGCAGAATATATTCCTATGCCCCTAGCAGCTCCAGCCCAGCATGAGACTAGGATAGATGTTCCTGAGGCAAAGAAGCTCCGACTTGAGAGGTACAAGAAGTACCACCCACCTGAGTTCAGCGGACTAGCTTCGGATGACGCCCTAGGTTTTCTTGAGAGGTGTCATCGCATTCTCCGCACTATAGGTATTTTGGAGACGAGTGGGGTTTCTTTCACTGCTTTCCAACTGAGGGGAGCAACCCATCAGTGGTGGCGTGCTTTTGAGCTTAGTAGTCCGGACGAGGCAGCTTCACTTACTTGGGCTCAGTTCTCTAAGATGTTCTTACTTGAGTTTGTCCCTCAGAGCTCTAGGGATGCTTGGCGTGTAGAGTTTGAGCAGCTACGCCAGGGTGCCATGACTGTGTAAGAGTATGCATTCCGCTACAGCGATTTGGCTCGCCATGCACCAGTTTTGGTTGTCACTGTCAGAGAGAGGGTTCGACGCTTTATTGAGGGACTCCACCCCAGTATTCGGACCAGCATGGCCAGAGAGCTAGAGTCTGATATTACTTATCAGCAGGCCGTGACTATTGCCCGGAGGATTGAGACTATGTTAGCCCGGGACAGGGAGGAGAGAAAGGCCAAGTGGTCTTGAGATACTGGTCATTTTTCAGGAGCCCGTGCACCAGCAGCACGCTATGGTAGAGGTTTTTTGAGTCGCCTCATTCATTCAGCTCTCCCAGCAGCCAGTGGTATTCCAGCTCCTCCTAGACCTCAGGAGCCTTATTATGCACCACCAGTATCTCAGGTGCCTCCTGCTCGAGGTACTATCACTGGCCAGTCCAGCAGGCCAGTTCAGAGTCAGCAGCGGCCGCCACATCCTTCAAGGGGTTTCTTTGAGTGTGATGACCCTCGTCATATGATCAGTGATTTCCCCAGACCGAGGAGGGGCGCACCACCTCAGGCTTATCAGGGTGCACCACCTCATGCTTGTCAGGGTGCACCACCTCAGACTTATCAGGGTGCACCCCCTCAGACTTATCAGGCCCCACGTCTTCCACCAGGTCCTCCAGCTATTCTTCTAGCTCCAGCTGCTACCCCACCACCTCAGGCAGCTCGAGGTGGAGGTCGGGGAGGTCGAGGTCGCCCTAGAGGGGGAAGCCAGGCCAGGTACTATGCTCTTCCGGCCTGGTCCAAGGCCATTTCTTCAGATTCAATCATTACAGGTATTTTTTCCCGTTTGTCATAGGGATGCATCAGTATTATTTGATTCAGGCTCCACATATTCGTTTGTGTCTTCTTATTTTGCTTCACATCTGGGGATATCTCGGGATTCTTTGAGTTTCCCCGTTTATGTTTATACTCTGGTGGGAGATTTTCTTGTTGTGGACCGCGTATATCAGTCATGTTTGATTGCTATCAATGATTTTGAGACCAGAGCTTATTTATTACTACGCAGTATGGTAGATTTCGATGTTATATTGGGTATGGACTGGTTGTCTCCCTACTATGCTATTCTTGATCTTCATGCCAAGACCGTGACGCTGGCTATGCCAGGATTACCGAGGTTATAGTGGAGAGGTTCCTTATAGTATACTCCCCGCCGAGTCATTTCTTTTGTTAAGACTCAACGGATGGTTGAAAAAGGGTGTGATGCATATTTGGCTTATGTGAAAGATGTTAGTGCTGAGACCCCTAGATTTGAGTCAGTTCCAATTGTTAGGGACTATTCTGATGTATTTCCAGCTAATCTTCCGGGTATGCCACCCGATAGAGACATTGATTTCGGCATTGACTTGTTGTCGAGCACTCAGCCCATTTCCATTCCTCCTTATCGCATGACTCCTCCTGAGTTGAAGGAGTTGAAGGAGCAGCTACAGGAGTTGCTTGAAAAGGGATTCATCAGGCCCAGTGTATCACCTTGGGGTGCTCCAGTGTTATTTGTGAAGAAAAAGAATGGCTCGATGCGTATGTGTATTGACTACCGGCAGCTGAATAAGGTGACAGTGAAGAATAGGTACACATTGCCTCGCATTGATGATCTATTTGACCAGTTATAGGGTGCTAGGGCGTTCTCCAAAATTGATTTGCGTTCGGGTTATCATCAGTTGAAGATTTGGGAGCCGAATATCCCGAAGACTGCCTTTAGGACCAGATATGGCCACTATGAGTTGCTTGTTATGTCATTTGGGCTGACCAATACCCCAGCAACTTTCATGCACCTGATACACAGCATATTTCGGCCTTATCTTGATACTGTCGTCATTGTGTTCATTGATGACATTCTAGTATATTCTCGATCCCAGGAGGACTATGAGTAGCACTTAAGCACCGTACTTCAAACATTGAGGGAGAAGAAGTTTTATGCCATGTTTTCTAAGTGTAAATTTTGGCTTGATTCTGTGGCATTCCTAGGCCATGTGGTGTCTTCGAATGGGATTAAGGTAGATCCAAAGAAGGTGGAGGCGGTACAGAGTTGGCCCAGACCGTCCGCAGCTACTAAGATCCACAGTTTCCTCGATTTGGCGGGGTATTATCGCCATTTTGTAGAGGGATTTTCATCCATTATAGCGCCCATGACCAGACTGACCAAGAAGGGTGCACCTTTTATATGTACTAAGGAGTGTGAAGAGAGCTTTCAGAAGCTCAAGACAGCCCTGACTACAGCCCCAGTGTTAGTATTACCCACAGGTTCAGGGTCCTACACAGTCTATTGTGATGCTTCGAGGATTGGCCTGGGAGCGGTGTTGATGCAGGACGGTAGGGTGATTTCCTACGCATCCAGACAGTTGAAGGTTTATGAGAAAAACTACCATGTTCATGATCTCGAGTTGGCAGCGATTGTGCACGCCCTGAAGATATGGCGTCATTATTTATATGGTGTTTCATGTGAGATATTCACGGATCACCGGAGTTTGCAGCACATATTCAGGCAGAAGCATCTAAATTTGCGCCACCGTAGGTGGTTGGAGTTGCTAAAGGACTATGACATCACTATATTATACCACTCGGGGAAGGCCAACATGGTGGCCAACACCTTGAGTCGCCGGGCGGAGAGTTTGGGGAGTTTGGCATACCTTCGTGCAGCTAAGAGGCCTCTAGCCTTAGATGTTCAATCCTTAGCCAGTCAGTTCGTGAGGTTGGATCTTTCTGAGCCTTGCCGGGTATTAGCTTGTGTGGGTGCTCGATCTTCCCTTTATGACCGTATCAGAGAGCGCCAGTATGATGATCCCCACCTTTTGGTTCTTCAGGATAGAGTTTGGTGGGGTGATGCCAGGGATGTGACTATAGGAGATGATGGTGTGATAAGGATGTAGGGTCGGATTTATGTGCCCAATGAGGATGGGCTTCGGGAGTTGATTTTGGAGGAGGCCCATAGTTCGCAGTATTCCATCCATCCAAGANTACATATTCATCTAAGAGGTTGGCTGAGATTTATATCAGAGAGATTGTTCGCCTCCACGGTATCCCAGTATCTATCATTTCAGACAAAGGTACACAGTTTACTTCACAGTTCTGGAGAGCCGTTCAGCAGGAGTTAGGCACCAGGGTAGAGTTGAGTATAACTTGTCACCCTCAGACAGACGGGCAGTCCGAACGCATGATTCAGATTCTCGAGGATATGCTCCGTGCCTGTGTGATAGATTTTGGAGGGTCATGGGATCGATACTTTCCCCTTGCAGAGTTTTCTTATAACAACAGCTACCATTCCAGCATTCAGATGGCGCCGTATGAGGCTTTGTATGGTAGGCGGTACAGGTCTCCCGTGGGATGATTTGAGCCGGGCGAGGCCCGATTGTTGGGTACAGACTTGGTTCAGGATGCCCTGGACAAGGTGAAGGTGATTTAGGAGAGACTTCGCATAGCTCAGTCCAGGCAGAAGAGCTATGCAGACCGGTAGGTTCGTGACTATGCATTTATGGTGGGTGATCGGGTTTTGCCTTGGGTATCGCCTATGAAGGGCGTCATGAGGTTCGGGAAGAAAGGCAAGCTGAGTCCGAGATTTATTATCCCTTTTGAGGTGTTGCGACGTGTTGGGGAGGTTGTTTATGAGCTAGCCCTACCCCCAGCCTGGTAGGGGTTCATCCGGTGTTCCACGTTCCATGCTCCAGAAGTATCACGGTGACCCGACTCATGTCTTGGATTTCAGCTCAGTCCAGTTGGATAAGGATCTATCATATGTTGAGGAGCCTGTGGCAATATTGGACAGGCAGGTCAGAAAGCTCAGATCGAAAAATATTGTCTCAGGTAAGGTTCAGTGGAGGGGTCAGCCAGTCGAGGAGGCGACTTGGGAGACCGAGCAGGATATGCGGAGTCAGTACCCTCATCTTTTCACAGCTTCAGGTATGTTCCTATACTCGTTCGAGGACGAACAATTTTCTTAAGAGGAGGAGGAAGTAACGACTCGGTCGGTCGTTTTGAGAACTAGTGCCCTGATTCCCTATTAACCACTTTTCCCATGTCTATTTAAGTTAATGGAACTTGTCGGAGCATTGAGTGATGAAATCCGGGGTGATTTTAGACACATAGTCCATAAATGTGGAATTTAGCTTAAGAAATCTGGTCGTGGCTAGATCTATGTGAAGATGGACACGGAATGGAATTTCATCAACTCTGTTAGCTCCGTTGGGTGATTTCGGGGTTAGGAGCATGTTCGGAATATGTTTTCGAGGTCGGTTGTATATTTAGGCTTGAATTGGCGAAAGTTAGATTTTCAGCGATTTCGGCCGATAGCTAAAATTTTGATACCGAACTCGGAATGGAATTATGAAAGCGACAGTAGGTCCGTGATGCCAATTGTGACCTGTGTGCAAAATTTGAGGTCATTCGGATGAATTTTGACGTGTTTCGGCATTTGATGTGAATTCTAGAAATTTCATAAGTTCTTAGGCTTGAATCTATGCATAATTGATGATTTTGATGTTATGAGATGTGTTTTTAAGGCTCGACCAAGTTTGAACAAGGTAGTAGGGTAAGTCGGTAGGTTTGGTTGAGGTCCCGGGAGCCTTGGGGTTATTTCGAATGCCCAACGGGTGGATTTGGGACTTTGAGAGTAGCTGAACCATTTTGGTTCTGGTGTCTCCCACCTGCGGTGGTATTTCCTCAGGTGCGGACATACAGGTGCGAAGGGGGTGCACGCAGGTGAGGCGTAGCTTAGGCTGGCCCGACTCGCAGGTGCGAAGCAGCACCTACGACCCAGCCACCGTAGGTGCGACCCCATGTCTTTTAATGAGTTTCAGCACCTGGGATTGTGTTTCCGCTGGTGCGGCACCGCAGGTGCAGCATCGCAGGTGCGATCCTAGTGTCGCAGGTGCGAAACATCTACGCTGGTTATACCAAAATCTGAGGGTTTGAAATTCATAACTCCAAAAATCGATTGTGAGCTCGGGACTTGGCGATTTTCAGTGAGATTTGAAGAGGAGAATCATAGGTAACGTTTTCTAACCTTAATCCATTTGTATATCAATAATCTCTATCAATTTCCTCAATCTAATCAATGAAATTGGATGAAAACCCATGAAATTAGGATGAAATTTTCCCCAAGTAGAAATCTGATATTTAGGGAGATTTAGACGTCGGATTTTGTTGATTCTTGTTCGAGTGGGTTCATGAGCAAATGGGTGTTCGGGAAATATAAATTTTACCCGATTTCGAGACGTGGGCCCAGGGGACTTTTTGAGCGAATTTCCTAATTTCGCATATTAGCTTTGAAATAATTAGCTATTTTTTTCCCTTGAAGTGATATTTACACTATGCAATCGATTTGAATAGATTTGGGCCACCCGGAGTCGGATACTCGTGGCATGAGCGTGGTATTGAGTTGATTAGCGCAGTCAAGGTAAGTGGCTTGCCTAATTCTGTGTTGGGGACTTCCCTTTAGGCATTTTTATACTGATTTTTTTACGTGGACATCGTGTATGTGAGGTGACGAGTGCGCCCACGGGTCATTGTTTCTAAAATTCCATTTATACTTCCACGAAAGCACTCATTTTCATTCCTATATTACTATTTCCTGTCTTACCTGAATAGTTAGCTTAAGAGTAAGCATGCCTACCTGTCCTTACTTGACTTCCTCTTACTGGCTACTAGTTGTGCCATGCTTAAGTAGCTTTACTCTTGTCACGACCCAAACCGATGGGCCGCGACGGGCACCCAGTACCTTACTCGACCGAGTACCAACGTAATGTATCTTTCTTATTACATTATCATATACACGTGACATACGGGCCTAATAGGCCACATAATCATTTACAAACTCAAAACATGAGCCGACAAGGCCGTACATTCTTTCACGTATACGACATATGTCTACAAGCCTCTAAGAGTACATAATGTCATAAAGGTCGGGATAGAGTCCCGCCATACCAAACAATACCCGTCTAAATCATACTAACCAAACAAGCGACTCTGAAGCAAATGGAGCACACCAACCTCTTCCGCTGAGTTGATAGCCTATTTGGAGGGCTCTCGACCTGTCTATCGGGACCTGCGGGTATGAGACGCAGCGTCCCCAGGCAAAAGGGACGTCAGTACGAATAATGTACCGAGTATGTAAGGCACATAATATACATAAGAGACATGGAAGAATTATAGAGTACATGACTCAACCTGTAAGTCTGAATAACTTTGTAAATCATAAATCACTTTTACCAGCATGCATATGCATATGAATGTCACGTCGTGCATAGTTATATGTTTCATAACATCATCAGCTTCTAAGGGCATCCCATCATATCATATCGGCCACTTTGGGCAAAATCATCTTCGTATACCAGCTGATCAGGTGGTGGTGCGTATATAATGCCATAACCTTCCCATATCCCATATACATATATATACATACATACACACATATGCGTATATAACGCCGTTTGAATATACATACATATGTACACGTATATAACGCCGTTTGAACCATATTTCAGCCACTGTGGGCAGCATCATCATCATATACCAGCTGATCAGTTGGTGGTGCGTATATAACGCCATACCCTTTTCCCATATCCCATATACATATATTTACATATATACTCGTATATAACTCCGTTTGGTCATGAGTCAATGCACATGTATAAATGCATATGAAAAAACGTTAATAAAATCTCTCGGTATGTCATAAGGTCATTATGTCTGATTAATATCATGAAATAAACTTTACCAACTTATGTATTTTTGAGACCCATGAACAAATGATATAATAATAATTCACACGGGGAATCAAGAATATAGACACTCCTAGTATTTCTATGAATAGAGTAATTTATGGAAACCGTGTGTTTGCTCTCTTCCGTATAATTTGGACCATGCCAAAAGAAAGAAGGGATAGCCTTAACATACCTGGGGTAGGAAAAACTCTGTATAATATTCTTGGCGAAGATTGCACCGTACTCTTTTAGAACCACAAAATCCCGTTACGATTACACACTGTAACTTTGTATGAAAATTGGCCCAAACTCCATCACTTTCCTAAAAGTTGATTCACGTTTCTCGTGAATTATAAGTCTTAGAGATCCTTGGAAGCTCATCTTAATTCAAAAATGGAGGTATGGTTCTTATGTCTTTAAGACATATAATGTTTTTCTTTTTCCAAAGTGATATATGACACACTTTATAAGACTTGTCCAATTTCTACAATTTAGTCTTGCCACCTATTTAAATTACTTAAGATTCATACAAGAGANGGGGGGCTGCCACGTAAGTGATCACAAGACTTATCCAAAAGTCATCCACTTAATTCCCTAATCACTTCATTAATCCCCCACTAGTCCAATATTAATCAATTATCTACATAATTAAGAATTATCTCAAATACATAAAATGATACTCACTTTTAATACACTTTATACACCTTACTATCATGGCCATGGGGTACCTTATATGGTACTAGTCCATAAATATCGCGTATTTTAGCTCGAGTTGTATTTTACCCCAAAATGCCATACTTCGACGAAATTCTTTTTATTCGATTTGCTTGCCTTCTCATCTTCACAAATTTACTCCTTACTTGTTTGAAACATCATAAAATGCTTATAATCTTAAATTAATCTTTTCCTTGAACTGATGCCAATTACCTTACGATAAATTCAACGTACAATACTACAAGGTGCGACATCGTCGTAATTTAATACTACGAAGTGTAATATCACTGTAATGTAATACTGTGGGACGTAATATTGCGGGGTGTAACAACTCTATTATATTCCTGTTGTTTTTCTGGACTATTTAATTAAGTCGTATCTGACATACTTCTGCTTTGCATATTTAAATTGGGACTACGGACGGAGATCCGGGAGCTTTCCCCCTGTACTGCATTTCATATTTAAATTGGGACTACGGACCGAGATCCGGGAGCTTTCCCCCTATACTGAAATGCAGATTTAATTTGGGAGTATGGACGGAGATCCGGGAGCTTCCCCCCTGTACAGCATAGCATATTTAAATTGGGACTACGGACTGGGATCCGGGAGATTTTCCCTTGTACTGCATTGCACATTTACTGTTGAGATATATGTTGTGCTGAGCCGAGGGCTCTCTGTCTGTTATAAATTCTTCTAGTTTTCATTAATCTTGTTTATCATCGCTTATTTATATTTCACTGTTTTAAATTTTATATTGAGTTGTTTTAAAAAAAAATTCAGTAGAGCCTCAACCTGACCTCGTCAATACTTGACTGGGGTTAGGCTTGGAACTTACGGAGTACCAAATGTGGAGTACTTACGCCCTTTCCTCCGCATGTTTTCCCCATGTGCAGATCCAGGTACCAACACCCAGTATCGTGGCTAGCAGTCGCTCTAGCAGCTGCCAGGAGACCGCGAGGTAATTCTGCCGCGTCCGCAGAATCCCACGAGACCCCTTCTACTCTAGTATAGGCATAGAGGACTTATGTATTTTTCCACTATTTCATTGTATAGAGATACATTTAGTATAGAGCTTGTGACAATCGTGACATTCCGAGTTTTGGGAAGTGAAAATGTACATGCTGAGCAGCTATGTTATATCTACTTGAGTTCTTTTCTGTCTTTATTTTATTGATTCTATTATTTTCCGCAAATTTTAGGCTTACCTAGTCGTAGAGACTAGGTGCCATCACGATACCTTTTGGAGGGAAAAATGGGTCGTGACAGGAACATTACCCTGCCACGGCGCGACTTCGTTTCTTCTGTACAAACAACACGACAGAATATGAAGCTTGCATCATGGGTCTGAACATGGCAAAAACCTAAATGTGCATGAACTGTTGGTGATAGAAGATTCAGATTTGTTTATTTTCCAGGCTCAAGGTGATTGGGAGACTCGAGACATCATGCTCATTCCATATAGACAATGTGTGGAAGATCTTAGAAAATGGTTCAAGTCCATCGAGTTCAGGTACATTCCCAGGTTTCACAATGAATTAGCTAATGCCTTGGCCACCCTAGCCTCAATGCTCCCATATCCGGGGAATACTCACATTGACCCATTAGAAATTCAAATTCAGAATCAACATGGTTATTGCAATACAATTGAAGCGGAACTAGAAGGTGAACCATGGTACCGTGATATCAAACAGTATCTAAAAACAAGAGAATATTCAGAACATGCTAATAGGAATGAAAAGAGAACTATTAGGCGACTCTCTAATGGTTTCTTTTTGAGTGGGGAAATCTTATACAAAAGAACTCCGGATTTGAATTTGTTGAGATGTGTGGATGCCAAAGAAGCTGAAATGATTATGAATGAGGTGCATTCGGGAGTTTGTGGTCCGCACATGAATGGATATGTTCTAGCAAAGAAAATCCTTCGGGCAGGATATTATTGGCTTACTATGGAACGAGATTGCTTTTGTTTTGTTCGCAAGTGCCACTAGTGTCAGATTCACAGTGATTTGATTCACTTGCCTCCTTTAGAGTTATATCCTATGTCGGCTCCTTGGCCTTTTGTTTCTTGGGGAATGGACGTCATTGGCCCAATCGAGCCAAAAGCTTCAAATGGGCACATATTCATCTTGGTTGCAATTGATTACTTCACCAAATGGGTGGAAGCTATTACATTGAAGGCAGTAACCAAGAAAGCAGTAGTAGACTTTGTTCACTCCAACATCATCTATCATTTTGGTATTCCAAAAATCATTACACAGATAATGCTGCTAATCTGAATAGTCATCTGATGAAGGAGGTATGTGAACAATTTAAAATTGAGTATCGCAATTCTACTCCTTACCGGCTCAAAGCTAAAAGAGTTGTTGAAGCTACAAATAAGAACGTCAAGAAGATTCTTAGGAAGATGGTCCAAGGGTCTAAACAATGGCATGAGAAACTGCCTTTTGCTCTTTTGGGATACCGTACAACTGTTCGTACATCAGTTGGCGCAATGCCCTACTTGTTTGTTTATGGTACTGAAGCGGTCATACCTGCGGAAGTTGAGATTCCCTCTCTCCGAATCATTGTTGAAGCATGAATTGAGGACACTGAATGGGTCAAGTCCCGAATGGAACAATTGAGTTTAATTGATGAAAAGCGTTTGGCGGAAGTTTGTTTTGGTCAGTTATACCAACAAAGAATGGCACGTGCTTACAATAATAAAGTGCGCCCAAGACAATTTGAGGTAGGACAACTTGTTTAGAAATGTATCTTTCCGCACCAAGAAGAATCAAAAGGAAAGTTCGCCCCGAATTGGCAAGGTCCTTATCTCGTCAAGAAAGTATTGTCAAAAGGAGCTCTACACTTGGCAGATATATAAGGAAAGGTGGCAGATATATCCACCAACGCAAATGCGGTCAAGAGATACTATGTTTGACATGCCTCTGTGGGGGCATTATTATACTTAGCATTCTCAGGCTGGGATGACGAAAGGCTATCATTCTCGCTACCCAAATACTGGTCAATCCTAGTTATCCCTTTGAAGCCTTGTTTATATTTCTTTGTTTTTCCTTCTTTTGGAACCAATGTATTTAATATAAAAAAATCAAAAAAAAGAGAAATAAAAAAAACAAAAAAAAAAATCACCAAAACAAGTCCATGTTAATTGAACTACGTCCGACCTGATTCGGAAAGGATACGTAGGCAGCCTCACTCTAGGGTTCGGTTACACTAAAACAAAAATCCACATTTCCCAGTATTCAAAGAAACTGGGGCATGATTTTATTTTTGTTTTTTTGACGGTTTTTCCGTCAAAATGGTTCCAAAAGTTGTAATTCATTTTAAAGTTCTTTTTACCCTTCCCTGCTAAGACCTTATGATCAACTTTCGAGGATGCTAAGTCGGTATACTACGGTGATGCCTCAGCCATTGTAAAGAGAGAAAAATAAAATGAGAGTCTTATTGGTGAAACCCTCACGGGCACCATAAAGCAATAGTGAGTTGAGAGAAAGACAAATGAGAGAGGTCAGTCGGTGAAAACCCACAAATGGCATCATTGATCGATTTAGGCCTTCATATATCCCGGCACAAGCATGGTTAAGACAAAGAACTTAGTTTCAAAGTGAAGTTTACAACGGATTTTAAGCATTAGATGGTTCAGACGGATCGAGCATCTAGTCCAAACTGCATGTCATGTTCATTGAAGTCAGCATATTCCTCCAGATAAGTCCTTTTTATTTTTATTTTTCTTCTCTGAAAGGGACACTTCTTGATTAAGTTGTAATATATATTAGTTAACCTTTTTGTTCTCTTTCGTACTATTATTTTTGAGTCCCTTTTAGTCTAGTTTTGTCAAAGCAAAGCAAAGAAAAGGCCGCAAAATTGGTTACAGTTTCCCTGTTATATGAAGCAAAACTTTCTGGGCATGAACAGCATGGGAAAAGGCATAAAGCCATCATTGATTTTCCCTGATGAGCAAAAGGCTTGAAGGACTGAACAATGTGTCAAGGGTCAACAAAAGTTACTCAGATAAAAGTTATTTTGGGGTTAAGGTTGTTTGCAACATAAACACACATGGTGATAGGCGCAAAATAGTCAGGTTTTGAGGTTGAAAGTAAAGGCAGAATCTCCCGGCAATTTGTACGACCATCGACAGAGTCAGTTTTTCTAGTGAATGCAGTGGACGCAAGGTCAAGTTGCCCAAGAAATCAAGGCCACAAACTGACCACCATTTTAAAACTAACGAATTTTTCTTTGTTTAGAACAGGAACAGAACAACTTTAGGAAACAGTTCGGGGAAGGAGGAACATCACCAAGTGAAGTTCTCAAATCCTTGATTTCTATCTAATATACATGTAATCATGTTATTTTTAATTTCATTATAGGGAATACCCTATCTTCAAAACAGGGTATTACATCCCCTGGTTGTATTATTTTTTGCCAACATAGGGTACAAAATTCCCTAATAGCATCTCAGAGAGCCACGAGCCTCATCTCATTGTCAAACACAGGGTACTACATCCCTTGGTTGTATTTCTTGTTGCTAACATAGGGTATGACATTCCTTAGTAGCATCTCAGAGCGCCACGAGCCTCATTTTATTGCAAACATAGGGTACGACATTCCCTACTAGCATCTCAAAGCGCCACGAGCCTCGTCTTATCACCAACACAGGGTACTACATCCCCTGGCTGCATAAACTTTCTACCAACATAGGGTATGACATTCCCTAGTAGCATCTTAGAGCACCACGAGCCTTATTTAATTACCAACATAGGGTACGACATTCCCTAGTAGAATCTCAGTGAGCCATAAGCCTCACCATATTTCCAACACAGGGTACTACATCACCTGGTTGTATTTCTCATTGCTAACATAGGGTACGATATTCCCTAGTAGCATCTCAATGAGCCACGAGCCTCATCTTATTGCCAAACACAGGGTACTACATCCCCTGGTTGCATTTTAGTGCCAACATAGGGTACGACATTCCCTAATAGCATCTTAGAGCGCCACGAGCCTCATCATATTGCCAACACAGGGTACTACATCCCCTGGCAGCATTTCTTTCAGCCAACATAGGGTACGACATTCCCTAGTAGAATCTCAGTGAGCCATGAACCTCACCTTATTGCCAACACATGATACTACATCCCCTGGTTGTATTTCTCATTGCTAACATAGGGTAAAACAGTCCCTAGTAGCGTCTCAGAGTGCCACGAGCCTCATCTTATTGCTAACACAGGGTACTACATCCCCTGGCAGCATTTCTTTCAGCCAACATAGGGTACGACATTCCCTAGTAGAATCTCAGTGAGCCATGAACCTCACCTTATTGCCAACACATGATACTACATCCCCTGGTTGTATTTCTCATTGCTAACATAGGGTAAAACAGTCCCTAGTAGCGTCTCAGAGTGCCACGAGCCTCATCTTATTGCTAACACAGGGTACTACATCCCCTGGCTGCATAACCTTTTGCCAAGTACGACATTCCCTAGTAACATCCTAGAGTGCCATGAGCCTCATCCTATTGTCAACAGAGGGTACTACATCCCTTGGTTGCTTTCACTCTTGTTAATATAGGGTATGACATATATCCCTTGGTTGCATTTTAGTGCCAATATAGTGTATGACATTCCCTAGTAGCATCGTAGAGTGCCACGAGCCTCATCTTATTGCCAACACAGGGTACTACATTCCCTGACTGCATTTCTTTCAGCCTACATAGGGTACGACATTCCCTAGTAGCATCTCAGTGAGCCATGAGCCTCACCTTATTGCCAACACAGGATACTACATCCCCTGGTTGTATTTCTCATTGCTAACATAGGTTACAACAGTCCCTAGTAGCGTCTCAGAGTTCCACGAGCCTCATCTTATTTCTAACACAGGGTAATACATCCCCTGGCTGCATAACCTTTTGCCAACATAGGGTACGACATTCCCTAGTAGCATCCTAGAGTGCAACGAGCCTCATCTTATTGTCAACACAGGGTACTACATCCCTTGGTTGCTTTCATTCTTGTTAATATAGGGTACGGCCATCACCAAGTGAAGTTCTCAAATCCTTGATTTCTTTCTAATATACATGTTATCATTTTATTTTTAATTTCATTATAGGGAATACCCTATCTTCAAATCAGGGTATTACATCCCCTGATTGCATTATTTTTTGCCAACATAGGGTACAATATTCCCTAATAGCATCTCACAGAGCTACGAGCCTCATCTCATTGCCAAACATAGGGTACTACATCCCTTGGTTGTATTCCTTGTTGCTAACATAGGGTACGACATTCCTTAGTTGCATCTCAGAGCGCCACGAGCCTCATTTTATTGCAAACATAGGGTACGGCATTCCCTAATAGCATCTCATAGTGCCACGAGCCTCATCTTATCACCAACACAAGGTACTACATCCCCTGGCTGCCTAAATTTTCTGCCAACATAGGGTACGACATTCCCTAATAGCATCTTAGAGTTCCACGAGCCTCATTTTATTACCAACATAGGGTACGACATTCCCTAGTAGAATCTTAGTGAGCCATGAGCCTCACCATATTTCTAACACAGGGTACTACATCCCCTGGTTGTATTTCTCATTGCTAACATAGGGTATGACATTCCCTAGTATCATCTTAGTGAGCCACGAGCCTCATCTTATTGTCAAACACAGGGTACTACATCCCCTGGTTGCATTTTAGTGCCAACATAGGGTATGACATTCCCTAGTAGCATATTAGAGTGCCACAAGCCTCATCTTATTGCCAACATAGGGTACTACATCCCCTGACTGCAGTACTTTTAGCCAACATAGGGTACGACATTCCCTAGTAGCATCTCAGTGAGCCATGAGCCTCACCTTATTGTCAACACAGGATACTACATCCCCTGGTTGTATTTCTCATTGCTAACATTGGGTACAACAGTCCCTAGTAGCGTCTCAGAGTGCCACGAGCCTCATCTTATTGCTAACACAGGGTACTACATCCCCTGGATGCATAACATTTTTCCAACATAGAGTACGACATTCCCTAGTAGCATCCGAGAGTGCCACGAGCCTCATTTTATTACAAGCATAGGGCACGACATTCCCTAGTAGAATCTCAGTGAGCCATGAGCCTCACCATATTTCCAACACAGGGTACTACATCCCCTGATTGTATTTCTCATTGCTAACATAGGGTACGACATTCCCTAGTAGCATCTCAGTGAGCCACGAGCCTCGTCTTATTGCCAAAAGTAGGGTACTACATCCCCTAGTTGCATTTTAGTGCCAACATAGGGTATGATATTCCCTAGTAGCATCTTATAGTGCCATGAGCCTCATCTTATTACCAACACAGGGTACTACATCCCCTGGCTGAATTACTTTCTGCCAATATAGGGTACAACATTCCTGGTAGCATCTCAGTTAGCCATGAGCCTCACCTTATTACCAACACAGAATACTACATTCCCTGGTTGTATTTCTTATTGCTAACATAGGGTACAACAGTCCCTAATAGCGTCTCAGAGTGCCATGAGCCTCATCTTATTGCTAACACATGGTACTTCATCCTCTAGCTGCATAACCTTTTGCCAACGTAAGGTACGACATCCCCTAGTAGCATCCTAAAGTGCCACGAGCCTCATCTTATTGTCAACGCAGGGTACTACATCCCTTGGTTGCTTTCATTCTTGTTAATATAGGGTACGACCATCACCAAGTGAAGTTCTAAAATCCTTGATTTCTTTCTAATATACATGTTATCATGTTATTTTTAATTTCATTATAGGGAATACCCTATCTTCAAAACAGGGTATTACATCCCCTGGTTGCATTATTGTTTTCCAACATAGGGTACAACATTCCCTAATAGCATCTCAGATAGCCACGAGCCTCATCTCATTGTCAAACACAGGGTACTACATCCCTTGGTTGTATTTCTTGTTACTAACATAGGATACGACATTCCTTAGTAGCATCTCAGAGCGCCACGAGCCTCATTTTATTGCAAACATAGGGTACGGCATTCCCTAGTAGCATCTCAAAGCGCCACGAGCCTCATCTTATCACCAACACAGGGTACTATATCCCCTGGCTGCATAAACTTTCTGCCAACATAGGGTATGAAATTCCCTAGTAGCATCTTAGAGCACCACGAGCCTCATTTAATTACCAACATAGGGTACGACATTCCCTAGTAGAATCTCAGTGAGCCATGAGCCTCACCATATTTCCAACACAGGGTACTACATCACCTGGTTGTATTTCTCATTGCTAACATAGGGTACGACATTCCCTAGTAGCATCTTAGTGAGCCACGAGCCTCATCTTATTGCCAAATACAGGGTACTACATCCCTTGGTTGCATTTTAGTGCCAACATAGGGTACGACATTCCCTAAAAGCATCTTAGAGTGCCACGAGGCTCATCATATTGCCAACACAGGGTACTACATCCCCTGGCAGCATTTCTTTCAGCCAACATAGGGTACGACATTCCCTAGTAGCATCTCAGTAAGCCATGAGCCTCACCTTATTGCCAACACAGGATACTACATCCCCTGGTTGTATTTCTCATTGCTAACATAGGGTAAAACAGTACCTAGTAGCGTCTCAGAGTGCCACGAGCCTCATCTTATTGCTAACACAGGGTACTACATCCCCCGGTTGCATAACCTTTTGCCAAGTACGACATTCCCTAGTAACATCCTAGAGTGCCATGGGCCTCATCCTATTGTTAACACAGGGTACTACATCCCTTGGTTGCTTTCATTCTTGTTAATATAGGGTATGACATCACCTATTATCAAACACAGGGTACTATATCCCCTGGTTGCATTTTAGTGCCATCATAGTGTATGACATTCCCTAGTAGCATCATAGAGTGCCACGAGCCTCATCTTATTGCCAACACAGGGTACTACATTCCCTGGCTGCATTTCTTTCATCCTACATAGGGTACGACATTCCCTAGTAGCATCTCAGTGAGCCATGAGCCTCACCTTATTGCCAACACAGGATACTACATCCCCTGGTTGTATTTCTCATTGCTAACATAGGGTACAACCGTCCCTAGTAGCGTCTGAGAGTTCCACGAGCCTCATCTTATTGCCAACACAGGATACTACATCCCCTGGTTGTATTTCTCATTGCTAACATAGGGTACAACCGTCCCTAGTAGCGTCTGAGAGTTCCACGAGCCTCATCTTATTGCAAACACAAGGTACTACATCCCCTGTCTGCATAACCTTTTCTCAACATAGGGTACGACATTCCCTAGTAGTCTCCTAGAGTGCCACGAGCCTCATCATATTGTAAACACAGGGTACTACATCCCTTGGTTCCTTTCATTCTTGTTAATATAGGGTACGACCATCACCAAGTGAAGTTCTCAAATCCTTGATTTCTTTCTAATATACATGTTATCATGTTATTTTTAATTTTATTATAGGGAATACCCTATCTTCGAAACAGGGATTACATCCCCTGATTGCATTATTTTTTGCCAAAATAGGATACAACATTCCCTAATAGCATCTCACAGAGCCACGAGCCTCATCTCATTTCCAAACATAGGGTACTACATCCCATGGTTTTATTTCTTGTTGCTAACATAGGGTACTACATTCCTTAGTAGCATCTTAGAGCGCCACGAGCCTCATTTTATTGCAAACATAGGGTACGACATTCCCTAATAGCATCTCAGAGCGCCACGAGCCTCATCTTATCACCAACACAGGGTACTAGATCCCCTGGCTGCATAAATTTTTTGCCAACATAGGGTATGACATTCCCTAATAGCATCTTAGAGTGCCACGAGCCTCATTTTATTACCAACATAGGGTACGACATTCCCTAGTAGAATCATAGTGATCCATGAGCCTCACCATATTTCTAACACAGGGTACTACATCCCCTGGTTATATTTCTCATTGCTAACATAGGGTATGACATTCCCTAGTATCATCTTAGTGAGCCACGAGCCTCATCTTATTGTCAAACACAGGGTACTACATCCCCTGGTTGTATTTTAGTGCCAACATAGGGTATGACATTCCCTAGTAGCATCTTAGAGTGCCACAAGCCTCATCTTATATCCAACATAGGGTACTACATCCCCTGTCTGCAGTACTTTTAGCCAACATAGGGTACGACATTCCCTAGTAGCATCTCAGTGAGCCATGAGCCTCACCTTATTGTCAACACAGGATACTACGTCCCCTGGTTATATTTCTCATTGCTAACATAGGGTACAATAGTCCCTAGTAGCGTCTCAGAGTGCCACGAGCCTCATCTTGTTGCTAACACAGGGTACTACATCCCCTGGATGCATAACATTTTGCCAACATAGGGTACGGCATTCCCTAGTAGCATCCTAGAGTGCCACGAGCCTCATTTTATTACCAGCATAGGGCACGACATTCCCTAGTAGAATCTTAGTGAGCCATGAGCCTCACCATATTTCCAACACAGGGTACTACATCCCCTGGTTGTATTTCTCATTGCTAACATAGGGTACGACATTTCCTAGTAGCATCTCAGTGAGCCACGAGCCTCGTCTTATTGCCAAACATAGGGTACTACATCCCCTAGTTGCATTTTAGTGCCAACATAGGGTATGACATTCCCTAGTAGCATCTTATAGTTCCATGAGCCTCATCTTATTGCCAACACAGGGTACTACATCCCCTGGCTGCATTACTTTCTGTCAACATAGGGTACGACATTCCTGGTAGCATCTCAGTGAGCCATGAGCCTCACCTTATTACCAACACAGGATACTACATTCCCTGGTTGTATTTCTTATTTCTAACATAGGGTACAACAGTCCCTAGTAGCGTCTCAGAGTGCCATGAGCCTCATCTTATTGCTAACACATGGTACTTCATCCCCTGGCTGCATAACCTTTTGCCAACGTAAGGTACGACATCCCCTAGTAGCATCTTAAAGTGCCACGAGCCTCATCTTATTGTCAACGCATGGTACTACATCCCTTGGTTGCTTTCATTCTTGTTAATATAGGGTACGACATCACCTATTATAAAAAAAATCACATTTCTCTTTCAATTCTTCATTCTACAATAGAAAAAATAATTTTTCGTGTTTTTAATAACTCACAAAAATTTTCTAGTGCAAACTGGGGCAGAAAATTTTTGTTCGTTTTGTTTCTTTGTGATTGCTTGTTATGTTTTTCTGCAAAGCACAGATTGGATATGTAAAAAATAAGATTCCAGCTCTCGTCTGAGAAAGTGGAACGTTTGATCTCAATACCATCTGAACCAGCTTTGATATAATACATGCAGAGACATAGGATTTCAAGATCCATCTTCTTATCACCTGATCAAGAAGCAGACCTGTGAGAATATTTCATAGTCTGTTACATCGTGAGCATCAAGTTTCGGTCTAAAGTCAAGGGGGAAGAAGATCAAGAATCAAGACAAGATTCCAGATGGCATTTAGATATAAATTTGTTATTCTTAGATTTCAAGAGTATGTAATTTTCTTTTCATTTTGATGTAATAGTAGGAATCACGGATCGGAACCTCGATGGAACCTTAGTGGACTCTTCATCTAAGTATACTCCATCACTTTTCTTCCACTTGAACTACACGTGATCTGATTCCCTTATAACCCGGGATATGTAGGCTGCCTAAAATCAAGGCTCGGTCGCAACCTTTTCTTTTCCTTTTTGAATAATAGTGAGGTCAAAAATCAGTCACCTTGTTCATTTTTCTTTGCCTGAAAACTCTT
>ML399426.1:67414-99085 GCA_005239525.1 Nicotiana knightiana | reverse complement strand
GGGGGGGGGGCGAGGGAAGAAAGGGGGCGTGACAGCATGGCGACTCTGCTGGGGATTATAGGTTTTACCAATTCAAATTGCTTCGTGAATTTATGCCTTTATTTTTAAATACTTGCACCCTTTCCTATTCCATTTGCATGCAATTAATTGTTTACTTCGAGTATTTTTTTTTTCAAAACGTAACTGACATGTCTCTTTGTTTCCTTTTTTGTACCTGCTTTAAATCATTATTACTGTTTTTACCGCTTTCTTTAACGTGCAAATACGTGACAACTTGTTTTAAATGCTTATTGCATAAATCATGCTCAATAGTCATACTCCACTCGTGACAAAAAAATACTATAGCAACGCTTAATGAGTTGTTGCGTCCTTCCTATATTATCACCCCCTAAATTCGGAAAGGCTTATTAGCGGTAAAACCAGTCGATCAGCGGTGCAGCCGACGGTTCCGTGCCTTTCCCCTTTGAGTTTCCCGCTCAAAGGTACCAGTCTAAAATCACATAGAAACCTTACTATGTCGAATTGTCGCATGCATCATGGTCAAACCTAGTCAAAGCTAAAGTGTTGTCCGCGCTATAGCTTTTAAGATAGCCTTATCCATAAGTCCATCGGGTTTCCCTGAACCCAAATGGACGCCCTCACGTTCTATGCATTTATTTGGAGAACTAAATGCTTCTTGATAATTATTGACGTTAAATAGACGAGTCCGGTGGGGGTAAGGGCCTAACCTACTTGTTTAACAGAAAAACAAAATGAGGCACGAAGTCCTCAGATTCGGCATGGTCTCCAACATTCACCCAAAATTGCTGAGTTGGTGGGAGGATTTACACTCTAGTGACAAATCTATCGTCAGGAAACATTTGGGTAATCTACCATCACTTCTGGAAATCCAGCCTAACAAAATGATAATAGAGCTACTACCCTATTCTGGGATCGTGAAAGGTCTGTGTTCCGCTTTGGGAGCATCGAAATGGCACCATTGATTGAAGAGATAGGAGGGTTGGCTAACATAGTATGGGAAACACCAGGGTTGCTGGTGCCTGAGAACCGCATAGGCAGAAGTTTCCTCAAAATGATGGGTCTGAAAAAGGACGCGGAGTTGGTATGTCTGGAGGGTTCGTACATTCCTTTTGATTACCTGTACAACAGTATGGCTACATCAAATCATACCGTACCTACCATGACGAGTTTGCTATCACCTCTCGACACGTCCATCGTCGAGTGTTCATGTTTATGGTCTGCTTTTTGGGATTGATTGTGTTCCCGATGAAGAAAGAAAGGATACACACAAGGTTAGCCATGGTAACTAAGACCGTAGTGGAAGGGTTAAATGGGCAATATTTCAGCATTATGCCCATGATCGTTGCAGATATGTACCGGTCTTTGAAAAAATGTCAACAACGAGCAAAACATTTCGAAGGTTGCAATCTGTTACTCCAACTCTTGCTTGTAGAACATCTCCAAAAAGGGGAATATCGACAGGACATCCACCGTCGAATGTGGGATGACCATATCGCTTTCCATCACCCAATGCGAATGAACTATATCCCTGACATGTTTGCTCAACCTGAGGATGCCAAAGGATAGGTAGAGCTCTTTGATAACCTGACTGAAGAACGTGTTCAGTGGATATCTGAATGGTTTCCAATGGATGAGTTCATCATTCGATCCCGAGACGCATCATTTCTGGTATTGATTGGTCTCAGAGGGACCTACCCTTACGTCATGATACGCTCAATTTACACCTTAGAAAAGTGTAAGCGATCGTTGTCAAATATAGTAACCCAACAAGGTTGGGGTCGAATCCCACAGAGAACAATATGAGGGCAATTAGGAATGCAAGAGAATTATCACTTATCGCGCAATGCCAAACAAATAAGATTTTGGTTTTGAAAGTTGTTTATAACCAAATGCGAAAATATAAACTAATATAGAAAGCAAGCAAAATGATCAATGGCGAGAAGAATGAATGCATCGGGAATTACACTCAAGTAACGATCCAATGTATTTCACGATTTTACAAATATGAGCAAGTTTATGTTAATTAGCCACGGGTAATAATTCTTAATTAGCTTTTCCCAAAGACTAATAAGACTTCCTAATTGAATTATTCCTAACTCAATCAAGAGATTAAGCACACCCGGATATGGCTACATGTAGTTCAATCCTATACATAGATAGAATCTATAAAATAAGGGTTAAAGCCTCAAGTTCTTGTTAATTTATCTTTCCCAACCCCAAATTATCCTTTCCAAAATTAATTCGGAGTTAATGCGCGAGTCCTAGGGTTAGCTAACCCCTTTGGAAACATTAAAGAACAAGAATAATTAAAGTAACAATAACTCACTTCATAAACGATGAAAAATCATTCAATACATAAGCACAAAAATGTATTTAATCCACACTTCAAACATGAATATTTCCATAAACAAGAACTAGTGTTGGAAAGAAATACTACACACTTAAATATTTAATACAAAGCAAGGAAATGAAGAAACAAACATAAATGGGTAAGAAATCGTTAACCACAAGAGTGAAATCTTCAAATCCCAAGTGTGTGTGCAAACCCTAGCTTCAAGACTTGTTCTTCTCTCCACAAAATTATAGTTACAAAGCCCAAAAGATCTCCAAAAATGACTGCTAGGTCGAGTATATGAGAGTGGGGATGGGAAAATGTGATTTTACGTTCTTGTCCAGATCTGATGCTCGATAATTGCACCTGCGGAAGAATCCTTGCAGGTGCGACTCCGCAAAAGCAGTTTATCTTTCACCATGCATCTTACTTGTTTTCATTCAAAATCTTATTTCATAGGAGACTAATTTCTTTAGTACCAAATAATCAAAAAATCTCTTCCTAGCAACACAAGACTAACTCCTTTATGAAAGTTGTCACACCATCTATCATAGGGACAAGTCACCCGGTTCACTTCAAAATGTGCTTCTTGGGAAAGAACCGTATCATGAAGAAAACCCAAGAAAGTATTATTATTACGGAAATTAAACTAACTACTCAAAATAAAACTAACTATTAACAAAACTAAACCAATCACACCAAGCCCGGCAAGGGTACATAATATCTATTGAAAACAAAGAAGCCCGGCAAGGGCACATAACATTGTCATAAACACATGTCAAAACTAATTCACAGATAGATAAAATGTACAAGAGCCATAAAATGTGCATATGCCACCCTCAACTTAAAACATTGCAGTGTCCGCACTGCACAATATCAAAATAATTGGCAAAGTTTGAGGGTCTCCCTGAGGTCTGCATCAGACTAGCAGACTACAAGAGAAGTGGCTGGTTAGTGCGGTTGTGCCCCATCGTCATCATCCTCATCAGCAGCATCCTCAGCCTCGGACATGAAGGCGTACTCCTCGCTATCATTGGCATCTATAATTGGCAGTGGCTTGCTCGGCTGCCCCCACTTGAAGATTGCTTTTACCCCCTCCGTATCTTGACTAAGAGCTTCCCTTTCTTCTTATTCTTTACCGTCTCCTTTTTAACCGAATCCTGAAAATCAACATGTGCCTTTGCAAGGCTTGTGTAGGAAGTCTCCATCTACTTCAGAGAAGCAGCAATTATGTCCTGCGAAGCAGCCATCTCCGTCTGAGTGTCAAAATATTTCTTCATCTCAGCTTTGGAATAATAGTCAGGTGGGGGCTGTGGCTGTGAAATCGGGGGTCCGGTGGGGAGCTTAGACACAAGGTCCCGAATAAGAGTGAGCTGGGAGTTAAAATTTGGGAATTGGACTGGCGACTTTCGCACCTGTGGTTCCAACTCCGCACCTGCGATTAAATTATCGCACATGCGGTACTGCATGTGCGAAGATAGGAATGCACCTGCGATTTTATTCTCACCTGCGATGGGAGAGCCGTTCCTACGAGTTCGCACTGGCGGAAGAATGACTGCAGATGCGAAAATACCTGGGTTTGCTCATAACATTATGTGGACATTTGCGATCGCATTTTTGATCGCAAATGCTATTCCGCTATAGAATTTTGGACATAAGGCATCATAGACCTGGGTAGAATGTTTGCCCAGCAATTTCTTTGTTTTCTTGCACTTGTTTTGACTCCCCGGTATCCCAAACCTACTCAAACCAACTCCAAAAAAAGTGAAACTTGGCAGATTGGTTAACAAAAATATAATAAGCTATTTTAAAAAAGAAAATAACAAAAAAATCTGAAAAACGATGGGTTGCCTCCCACCAAGCACCGCATTTAACGTCGTGGCACGACGCAAATCAACTTTTACCACTTTTCTAGCCACTTTGACGTTATGAACTGGGCACCTAGCTTGGAATCAAGCTTGTGACCACAGGCGGTGGGGGTGGTAGATAGATGACCGAGCCAAGCCTTAATGTCTTCATTTTGCACTTCTTGGCTCTCATGTTAGGCATGTCATTTTGCTTTCTTGTTTCCTCAAATTGCAAGATGTATGGTAAGAAATTTTTCTCCTCGCAACGTTGCATTGACTCGTGTAGTTCAACCTCCGTTTTACAACACAATTCCAATGCTGAAAAACGCTTGGAATGTGCCTTCAAACCTCCAACTTGCAAATTTTTCTGGATTTTGACATCCTCATTTTCCTCCGGAACAGTCAATTTCAACCAAATTTTCAATCACCCCGGCTGACTCTAATTTTATATTTTTGTTGGCATCACTAACACTCATGAAGTCGGTTGGCGGATGCTCAAGGCTTGATTCCTCAAAGTAAAACCCACTCTCACCGTCGGAATTCTCTTTTTGGCTTCCATCTACACTTTGAACTTGAGAGGCATGGCGAACCTCCATTAACGCTTGCATTTGATCCTCCAAAGTGCGGATGTGCTCATCATTTTGAGTCACTTCATGCTTCAATTCCACGAGTAAAAGTTTTTTTCCTCATTTTCAAGAACGGCCTCCAACATGAGCGTTCTTCTTGGTTTTGTTCAAGTGCTAATGAAGAATTTTTAACTT
The DNA here is from genome assembly GCA_005239525.1 of Nicotiana knightiana. Taxonomy (NCBI): domain Eukaryota; kingdom Viridiplantae; phylum Streptophyta; class Magnoliopsida; order Solanales; family Solanaceae; genus Nicotiana; species Nicotiana knightiana. The sequence continues at coordinate 94,124 of ML399426.1, read as the reverse complement.
CTTGGCTTTCACTCACCTCCAAGGCTTTTTGAACCCTTGAAGCTTCAATCATTGTATCCATTTGTGAGTGTAACCTTTCGAGTGCCAAATCATTTTGGAGACTAGTCTCCAAAAGTTCTTCCAAGGCATTTTGCTCACGGTTCCCTTATTCAAGTAAGCACTCCAACATGAGCTTGAACTCTCCACTCTACCATGCTCACTTTCCTCCACTTCTTCACCCCTAAAATTTCGATCACAAAAAGTAGAATCATCATAATGGGGGCTTGGAGAAGGGACGGACAAATATACATAATCATTCCGATGAACATTTGCGCAACCACAATAAGGACAAGGGTCATCAAAGTATGAACAACTACCATCCGACCAATTATCATTATGCGATGCCATATTTTTTTTTTTTTTTTTTACTTTTTTTTTTATGAAAATTTAAGAAACTAAACAAAAAAATTAATTACACAAATATTCACAAGTTTGAATCAAAGCACTTACACTTACTTCTCAAAAACCCTAAATTACGCAAATTGTTCCCCGGCAACGGCGCCAAAATTTGAGAGGCTCAATTTACACCTTAGAAAAGTGTAAGCGATCGTTGTCAAATATAGTAACCCAACATGGTTGGGGTCGAATGCCACAGAAAACAATATGAGGGAGATTAGGAATGCAAGAGAATTATGACTTATCGCGCAATGCCAAACAAATAATATTTTGGTTTTGAAAGTAGTTTATAACCAAATGCAAAAATATAAACTAATCTAGAAAGCAAGCAAAATGATCAGTGGAGACAAGATGCATGCATCGGAAATTACACTCAAGTAACGATCCAATGTATTTCACGATTTTATAAATATGAGCAAGTTTATGTTAATTAGCCACGGGTAATAATTCTTAATTATCTTTTTCCATAGACTAATAAGACTTCCTAATTGAATTATTCCTAACTCAATCAAGAGATTAAGCACACCCGGATATGGCTACAAGTAGTTCTACCCTATGTCTAGGTATAATCTATAAAATGAGGGTTAAAGCCTCAAGTTCTTGTTAATTAATCTTTCCCAACCCCAAATTATCATTTCCAAAATTAATTCGGAGTTAATGGGCGAGTCCTAGGGTTAGCTAATCCCTTTGGAAACATTAAAGAACAAGAATAATTAAAGTAACAATAACTCACTTCATAAAAGATGAAAAATCATTCAATACATAAGCACACCAAGGTATTTAATCCACACTTCAAACATGAATATTTCCATAAACAAGAACTATTGTTGGAAAGAAATACTACACACTTAAATATTCAATACAAAGCAAGGAAATGAAGAAACAAACATAAATGGGTAAGAAAATCCTTAACCACAAGAGTGAAATCTTCAAATCCCAAGTGTGTGTGCAAACCCTAGCTTCAAGACTTGTTCTTCTCTCTACAAAATTATATTTACAAAGCCCCAAAGATCTCAAAAAATGACTGCTAAGTCGAGTATATGAGAGTACGGATGGGAAAATTTGATTTTATGTTCTTGTCAAGATGTGATGCTCGATAATCGCACCTGGGGAAGAATCTTCGCAGGTGCGACTCCGCAAAAGCAGAAGTCTGCTCGCAGGTGCGAGCTTTTGAAGCACTTGGCATTTTCCGCAGCGGTGGACAATTGGTCGCACCTGCGGGATTGCAGGTGTGAAATATACTCCGCAGGTGCGACTTCTGTGCGGCTGGGCTGGTCTTCGCAGGTGCGAGGTCGCACCAGCGACCCAGATCCGCAGGTGCGGAATCACTGAAGCTTTTTGTGCACTTTTACCACTTTTAGTTCAACTTCATTCCAATTCAAGACCAACCACTTCATGGCATCATTTCCCTGAAAATTGAGCAATTACACACTAATAACAACCTCAAGTTATCATTGAACGATACAAAATCTAATGAAAAGACGCCAAAATGAGTTGTAAAATCACCACTCATCACATCCCTCTTCGAGTTATGAGGCAGGACGGAAGGAAACAAGTCATCCCTAGGGTCAAGAAGATGAGCCATCTCCGAGCCGACTTTCAAAACAATGATAGTCCTCACAGGTGCCAAGCTCAGCACCTATGGCACTGGAAGGTTATACTCGAGAAAAACACAATCTAGCCGGACAGGTATCACGCTGGTTATACCCCTTTCTATCCAGGTTGGTTAGCAGAAGATTTGGGTGGTCAGAGCAAGCCAGGGTACGTCTGAGGTCACAGGGTTGTAGATGAAAGGGCTGAAGCACAAGTCAAGTTCAACCAATTGCGTAAATGGATCCGGGAGAATGAGGATGATCACAACAAGATACATGAGTCCAACAAAAGACTGGTCGAGGAATGGAAGGACATGACTATTAGCGCCAACAAAAGGTTGGGGTATTTGGAATGAGGTATAATCGATTTAGAAGAAAAGTTCATCAAAAGGGTTGAAGATTGTCAAAAGGTTGAAGGATTTGCAGGGGGATATTTAGCCAGAACTTATCTGCTGCTGGGACTTCGCGAGCTGGGAAAGCTGTTAAAAGAAAGCAATAATGCCGAATCTGGGGAAGGTCCTTCTGGGACCAAGTAGATAGGAATGTCTTTATTTTTTCAACAATGTAATAAGGCCAATGGCCATTAGTGATATTTATTTTTCGTCCGTCATTTTGCGATCCATCTATTTTTTCTTATCAATAAAATGAGAAATTTAGCATTTTAAGTTCTCCAAATAAATTTTTCTCTAGGCCTACCTCGGGCGCAAAGAGGTCCCAAACTTAGGACACATTTTCATTTCGGCATTATTTGTTTAAACACTGCAATACTCTTTTCATAATCCCCACTGACTTGGTTACCTTTTGTTTCTATTTTTTTCTTACTCCCCTCCCCAAAGGTTAGTTCGTATANAGGACAAAAAAAAAAGCCAAAAGTAAGATGGAAGAGTCCAGCGACATCTGAAAGGATAATGTGATTGAAAGGGTAGAGGCCACTGATGGCCGAGGTATTCAGGTCCTGCATGAGAACATGTCACCGCTTGAACAAAAATTGGTGAAGTTTCAGGAAGAACTAGATTAGGTCCGGAATCTGGCCAGCTTATCATTTTTCCTCAACGTCCTTGACGTCAACCTTCCAAATGCTCAAAACTCCACACCTCCACAAAATATCCCAGGACATCAAAACCATCACACCACTCCCGAAAGAACCAAAACCTCCTAACACAGTACAATGCTTGCCACACCACAAATAACACCCCACTGCTCATCCCAGAACCTCAGAATCCCACAAAAGACCATTTCCACACCTATAACAATCCCATCTATGTGGAAACCATGACCCACTCCACTCCACCTATCCCATAGGCATCCGAGTCTGACGAAAAGGATTTACTTATCAGGAACGTGGCCAAAACGCCTAAGAACTTGACCAGCCGAGTTCAAGGTGTTGAAGGGACGAAAGGGATTGAAGGGTTGAACAATGAAGACCTTTGTGTCAAACCTGATGTCGAACTGCCCAAGGGGTAAAAACCTCCAAAGTTCAAAATGTTTGACGGTACTGGTGATCTGAGAGTCCATCTAAGGACCTATTGCGAGAAATTGGTCAGCGGGGGAAAGGATGAAAGAATCCACATGAAGTTGTTCATGAGAAGTTTAAAGGGAGATGCACTGTCTTGGTACATCAGCCAAGAACCCAAGAAATGGTCAAACTGGGTAGGCATGGCGTCTGATTTCATGGACTGGTTTAGATTTAACACAGAGAACGCACCAGATCTGTTCTACATTCATAATTGGAAGAAGAAGCCTACAGAAACCTTTCGCGAGTATGCTACTCGCTGGAGGTCTGAAGCCGCTAAAGTCAGACTTGCTCTAGAAGAAGAACAGATGAACATGTTCTTTGTCCAAGCTAAGGACCCAAAATATTATGAATGGTTAATGATGGTTGAAGGCCGCAGTTTTCTGACATCATCAAATTGGGTGAGCGGATTGAAGAAGGTACTAAAAGCGATATGGTTACAAATTTTGAAGCCTTGCAAGCCACTAACAAGGCTCTACAATCCGGTGTTGTGTCTAAGAAGAGAGATGTGGGATCCGTAATGGTTGCACAAAGAACCAAGTCCCCACTCAAGTACCAAACCTATCTGACACCTCAACTCACATATCATACCTCACCAAATTACCAAGCTCCATCGCCAAATTACCAAACTCCACCAACTTCCAACCAAACTCCACCACCCACATATCAACCTGCTTCACCCAAATATCCACAACCTGCTCATGTCTACCACACTTATAATTCCCAGACATCTCATTACCAATCCCCTCCTGCACGCCAAAATTTCCCTATACCTCGTCCTAATTTTGATCACCGTCCTCCAAAGAAATATACCGCCATAGCCGAGCCTATTGACCAGCTATATGAAAAACTCAAAGTCGATGGTTATGTTACACCTAGCCCTGCTACCACCCCTAAGAATCCCTCTCAGTGGGTTAACCCAAACAAATCCTGTGGATACCATTCCAGCATGAAAGGGCACACCATCTAGGAATGCTGCTCTTTAAAGTATAAAATACAGGCTCTCATTCACCCCGCTCCAAACGTTCGCAACAATCCTCTGCCATGCCATAAGGGTAGAGGTATCTATATGATTGAAATAAAAGATGATTGGGACCCCGAGGGGTCAATCGGGTGGATCGCAGAAGGCGATGACCCAAAGATATCTGCACTAACTCTGAAACCGATCATAGTATAGATTTAGCTTTGAGGCCTCTGAGGCGAATATGGCTATGCCATTTGAGTTTCAAGCAGTGCCACCGGCAAAGTCAATAGTGCCAATTGAAGTTGTGTTTGTATCTGCAGCAAATACACCAGCTTCGTTCGAGGTCGCAAACTTGCCACCGAACACACATTTCGTTTGAAATAAAGATGGCTGAACCAATTTCGGTGGCGATGTCAACTACTCCACCCTTTTATTCAAACGCTAATACTTGGGACTATGTAGCCGAGGCAAGAAGAAAAAACAAGGCCAGGTATGAGGAAGTTGTGGCAGCACAGGGTATGACTAGAACTGGTAGGGTCTACACCCCTGAGCATCTGGCCGAGTCGAGCAAGCAGGCCGCCAACCGGCCTCCCCTTATTGAAATAGGTCCCGATGACCTTTGGAGAAAGATACAGGCGAAAGAGTATTCAGTCATCGACCAGCTGAACAAGACACCGGCACAAATATCCATCCTCTCTCTGCTGTAGAATTCCGAAACACACAGGAATGCTTTGTTGAAAATGTTGAGTGAAGCGTATATCCCAAACAACATCACTAGTTGGGAAATGGCCAATATGGTAGGCCAGGTACTGGAGAGTCATAAAATCACTTTTCACGAGGATGAGCTACCACCTGAAGGATTGGGGCACAACAAAGCATTGCAAATCACAGTGCAGTGCGAGGATCATTTCATCACAAGAATCTTGATTGACGGAGGTTCCAGTCTTAACATCTGTCCGCTGATAACACTCAAGAAATTGGGTAGAGGGCTACATGAGATAAAGCATGGGGCGATCAATGTGAAGGATTTTGACGGTTCTCAGAGTTCCACCATGGGAGAGATCAGTCTATGTATATAGATGGGACCAACTTAGTTCAAAGTGGATTTCCAGGTGATGGATGTTCCGGCATCCTACAACCTGTTGTTGGGATGACCCTGGATTCATGCTGCTGGGGCCGTAGCATCAACACTAAATCAGGTGGTAAAATTCGAATGTAACCACCAAGAGGGGAGTATTCATGGTGACGGTAGCAGCCTCCTACAAAACAGTTACCAAGAAAGTTGTGGCCGATTTCGTCCGTGACCACATTATTTGCCAATTCGAAGTTCTAGAGTCAATCATCACCGATAATGGTTCTAATCTCAACAGTAACTTGATGAAAGCCATGTGTAAAACTTTCAAGATCAAACACAAGAATTCCACAGCTTACAAACCTCAGATGAATGGAGCCGTTGAGTCCACTAACAAAAACATCAAGAAGATACTAAGAAAGATGATAGAAAGGCACAAATAGTGGCATGAGAAGTTATCATTTGTCTTATTGGGATATCGCACCACAGTTCGCACCTCAACATGGGCAACTCCCTATATGCTAGTTTATGGTACAGAAGCTCTAATTCTTATTGAAATCGAAATTCCATCACTAAAAATTATACAAGAAGCTAAGCTAAGCAATGCAGAGTGGGTAAAGAGCCGTTACAAGCAGCTAGCCCTCATAGACGGAAAAATAATGAATGTAGTTTGTCATGGTCAGCTATATCAAAATAGAATGGCCAAAGCCTTCAACAAGAACGTCAAGCCGAGACAATTCACACCAACGCATCTGGTGTTAAAGAAAATCTTTCTGCATCAAGATGAAGCCAAGGGGAAGTTCTCTCCCAACTGGCAAGGCCCGTACATGGTTCATAGAGTGCTGACAAGAGGAGCGCTCATACTTGCAGAAATGGACGGAGAAGTCTGGCCCAAGCCAATCAATTCAGATGCAGTCAAATGCTACTATTTGTAATCTTCATGTTTTCTCAATGATATAAATTGAATTACGCCTGACCTGATTCCCGTTTAAGAGGGGATGCGTAGGCAGCCCTATGGGTTTGGTCACAATTCAATAAATTTTTTCATCTTCCCCCATAATTGGAAACTAGGGCAGAATTTTGAGGAGGACCCTCAAAATTTCGAAGCAAGTTCAGCCAGCCACGACACGAGCAGCAGTCAAAGGCGTCCACGCAGCAAATTGGGGCAGAATTTTGAGGGAGACCCTCAAAATCCCACAGCAGGAGAGGTTGCAATGTCTCGAACCGTGTCAGGTCGTTGGTTCATCTAAAACTATTTTAGATTATATATTATACTTTTTCAAATCATGCATATTTATTGAAACAACTTGTTTAGCGAGCGCTACCCCAATGATGCAAACATTATCATCAGATTAAGCCAACGAGCCAAGAAGAACCAGCGGGAATGCAAACTATCCTTCCCATTTACAAAACTCACGATCTTTCTTTGGATGCAGGCACAAATTGCATAAGCCCCAAAACATATGATCCGCTCAAAGGACAGGCATCGTTCCTCAAGCTCATCGCACACACCAACATTCATTATCAGCACAAACGATGCTTCATTATCACAATGCTCTACCGTAATTAACGCCAACTAAGAATTTCTATTGTCCTTTAATCTTGCATAAGGCTACTATTCAGCCTTTCGAGGTTAAGCTCTACCTCCATTTTCACTTTAGTTCCTGCATTGCGTAAGGCTACCATTCTGCCTTCCGAGACTAAACGTTGTCTCCATTTGCACTTTATTTCCCGCATTGCATAAGGCTACTATTCTGCCTAAGGATAAGCTCTACCTCCATCTGCATTTTATTTCTTGCATAAGACTATTATTCTACCTTACGAGACTAAACGTTGTCTCCATCTACATTTTATTTTCCGCATTGCATAAGGCTACTGTTCTGCCTTTCCGAGGTTAAGCTCTACCTCCATCTGCATTTTATTTCTTGCATAAGGCTACTATTCTGCCTTTCGAGACTAAATGATGTCTCCATTTTCACTTTATTTCCCGCATTGCATAAGGCTACTATTATGCCTTCTAAGGTTAAGCTCTACCTCTATCTGCATTTTATTTCTTGTATAAGGCTACTATTATGCCTTCCGAGACTAAACGTTGTCTCCATTCGCACTTTATTTCCCGCATTGCATAAGGCTACTATTATGCTTTTTGAAGTTGAGCTCTACCTCCATCTGCATTTTATTTCTTGCATAAGGCTACCATTCTGCCTTTCGGGGGCTAAACGTTGCCTCTCATTTACCTTTTAAAGCAACCATCGTCTCTGTCATTATCTACTTTATTTTTTTCCGGACTAAGCTCTGCCCTTTTAATTCACAAAACTAAGCTCTGTCTTGTCAGCATCATACTATTGCACTTCTCATGGCTGAAATATCACCAACCTAACCAAAGGCGTCATCGTTCAGAGGCACCATCTTCATGGTCCGAGAACCTCATTTCATGGCCTGCGGATCCCTTTTTATCTCTTTGCATATCATTATTCAAAGGCATCATGGTTCGGAGGCACCATCCTTATCGCCCGAGAACGTCATTTCATAGACTGCAAATCCCGCATCAAGCGATTTATGGCATAGGACATCATGGTCTAAGGACGTCATCCTCAACCTTCAAAAGACAACATTCATAGTCCAATGGGAAACTACATTATGTTTAAATTACGCACAACCTATGCTTGTTATTTGTCTGCAGGAAATCCGGCTAAGAACAACCAGGCAGGCAGGAGCGGACCGCTCCAGTTCTCCTAACCACCCCGTAAGCCATTTTGTTCACCTTACCTTGCACCTTGTGTCCGTCCTTGAGAGACTTCACTGGTATACTTCTGGTGACTCATGAACTACATACGGCCTGATTCCTGTACAACCAGGGATATGTAGGCAGCTCAGAAGCCAGGGTGCGGCATAAATGTTTCATACTATTTCCCTCCGGTCAAAATTGGTCATCATGTCTTTACCTGACAACTCTTTCATCCTTTTCGGGCAAAGAGGGGCAGCTGTTGATACACAGTTTTTTCTCAAATTATTTTCAAACTTGTATATATACTGTCAAAATCACTCCTTACAGTAACTGGTATTTTCTCACAATTTTTCGTATTTTTATCAAATTATTTTACTGTTTATTTAACACTTTATATTCCATAATTAATCATAAATGATATAATTTCAAATCATTTTCTTTCTCAACATGTTATTTATATCCTATTTAATTTCCTTAGGATTTTATTATTTCACAAATTAGCCAATATTGGCATTACTTAGTTAATTTCAGCAGTTTTTGCGATTATAGCACAAATGTACATTTATACCATTTTAAAATTGATGAATGATCATTTATATTTTTCTATATATTAGTTAATCGCCTTAATTTCATTTATTTTGTCTCAACTTCATTTTTTACACAAGTATTAGCTATTTTATTAATTAATTATCTTATTTAATTGGGTATTTAACGTTTAGCCCATTTTATTTAAACTATAACCAGTCTTTTAAGCCCAACCCACCAGACCCTTTAATACCTAACCAACCCAGCCCAAAACCCGTTCATACCCGGCCTAACCCCCACACCTGATCCGAACTGTTGATCAAATAAGATCAACGGTCCAGATCAATGTTACCATAATTAGACCTAACAACTACCCCCTCCGACCCCTCATTCTCTCAACACTCATTCTCTCTCTATCACTCTCTGTTACTCTCTAGTTCTCTCTAGAAGCCTCCTTTGGCTTCTCTTCTTCGATGTAGTCCGGTCATCTTCTCCGGTTGGTTCTCTCCCTAGAAACCATGGCTCCTCATCGTCTTTTGGTTACCCACCCACTTTGCACCAGTCCAGTGATACTTTGGGGCTATCAGGCTAACCCGGAGTGGTCCAACTCATCTCCCATGGTTCCACGCCAGTTTCCGACCTCCCAGGCTGTTTAAGTAAGGATTATGACCTGTTCCGGCTTAGGCCGGTGCCGTCTTTGAGGTTCTTCCTACTTCTCTAAGTTCCACGAAACCCTAACCTTATGTATTTCGATTTATTCTAGATCTACTTTAGATGTAGAGTATTACGAAGCTTTATTTTGTTTTTTCACTGAAAACTTTCATCTTTAAACGATCTTTCAATTTTTAAAACTAGGGTTTCACAAACCCCTTTCAAAAATCGATTTCTTTTTACTTCTGCTTTAATGTTATTCTATGCTCTTCTCTGTTAATATATTTTGATTCAAAGCTTCTTACTGAAAACCCCAATTTTTAGGGTTTCAGTCCGTCTTGTTTGCTATGTTTAGCCAATGTGTATACTTCTCCTAGACTCTCTATGTGCTCTATGTTTCATACTCTAATTCATGGTTAGGTTTCCTGAATCTCTACTATCCCTCTCGCATAGGTTTTCTCTGAACTCTAGTGCTGATTATTGTTCAATAGGTTTGATTGTTAATCTAATGGTTGTTTATCTGATACCCTCTACTGACTCTGTGTATCTCTTTCCATAGTTGTGATATTTTCCTCGAACCTATGATTTTGTATGTTCTGTACTGATTTTTCGAATTGTTTCCCTTGATTGTGTGATACTTTCCTTGATTATGCCTGATTCCCTGTGATTTCATGTTCAGTCGAGATTCCCTCGACTAATTTTAAAAATTAAACTCGTATTTTGCTTTGTTAATATACTATAAGTTTTACTTTCCATAATTATGTGTTATGAACCTGGTATTTATTACATACTCCATGCTTTTACTACCCCCGTTATGGTAAGATCACTCTAGTTGATTCCTTTCCCTGATTTAACTCTGATTGACCCATTTGAACTTGACTCCCTAATTAGAGGGAGTCCAGGCCTTTAATCGACACTGATTGGTTATTATTTTCATAATTATGTTAGACTAATTATTCATTACCTTATTTTCTTTACTCGTTTTACGAATTATAAAACCCTACTCTCTTTAGCATAATACAACCAATAGATACACGAACACACACACAAAACAGCACCCATATTGCTCTGAACTCTCACTTGCTTTGCTGCATATTCTCTCTTGTTCTTCTGGCTACTCAGTCGGCTGAAAGCCAAGACTAAGTAACTTATTGCTGCTCTATTGCTCTTCATACCACTGTCCTATTGCTCTACTTCTCTGCACCTTGTTGTTCTATTCTTACTCCTAACTGGTATGTTTCTACTTTAAGTTTATAGCATTCAACTCACCATGTTTCTCACGTCTACCTGTCTATGTGATTCCCCTTTCCTTTTAATCTAACATGTCCATTGCTTTTCCTTATATGTTTCCATCATTGAATCTGCCTGACTCCCAACACTATGTGCATGTACCACCTAATACTTAGTTATTATGTAAATCCTAATCCTGGACCTAATATGTGACTCTATTTGACACCCCTTCAATCTAATGTTGTTAGATTCCTAGCATGAGCATTTTGTGATAACTAGGCAGTGATTGTTTAAACCATATATCTCTAGCCTAAGGACTATTTGTGTGCAAGTCTGCTTCTACTATGTGACTTATTTGTCCCCCAGTCCCCCTATCCCTATTTGTGTTTGCTTCATAAAGCATGTATGGTCTGAGTGGCTGATTGTCCTGTTTCTTTCTTCTTCAAACCAGTTTTTTGTAAAAAATATTCTCATGTTGTTCTCTGAAGCTATTTTCAAAATAGTTATTTCAAACGCTACATTTCAAACTCAACCCTCTTTTAAACAATTGGCACATCTCATTACTCTTAGTTATAAGTTCAACCCGGTTCGTGTGAGCACTACCCTAGGGACCATTTGAGTACCCATTGAACTCTGACGTACAAGGCTACCATTCCACACTTGCACTTACTCATTCCTGGCTAGGGTACTTGGGTGTGAGCACTGCCTGGGGTCCTCTGAGATCCTTAGGAACTTTGACACATATGAGTTACAAAAGTTCATGGCATATGGCATGTTTGGATCTGGATACTTGGACCTATTGTTAGGCTCCCTATAGTAACTTCTTAATTTTTATTTTGTGTAATTTATGCAACGATGGTCTATAATAATTTGTTGTAAAAATGAATCTGGAGCTGGATAGTGAAACGGGTGGGGTTATGCATGCTTAGTATAATTACGGGTAGAAACCATGCTTATAGGATTTATTTTGTATACGTGTGCAATAGTCACCATGCTTAAGAATACCTGCCATGCATGCATTAGAGAACATGTTTTAGGCCCGTTTATCTCAGCATATTTTCCATACTCATGCCTCACTTAGAAATCTCGTTTCTAGTTAAATAACTAAAAAAATGTTTTATGTTACTGTCTCTACATCTTCACGATCACCATCTCTAAAAATCCTGTTTTAGGTTAAATGACCTTAATCGTCAATATTTGCATTAGAGACCATGTTACCTTAGGAACTCATTCTCAGCATGCTCATATTACCTATGCCAAACTCATGTGTTAAGGACATACTGCTATTTGTATTAGAAATCATGTGCTAGGTTAAACAACTTAACTACGCTTTTGTATTTCCTGTTTCGAGTCAAAAGATGTGTTAATAAGTAAACTCCGGCCTAAAAATAATAATATATTCTGATTTCTGAAAAACGTTTGTGCATTTAGAAAAGCATGCGTAGGTTTGCATCATTCTATACCCTGTATGCATTTAGATATCCTGTTTTATAGGACACTGCATTCACATTAGTTTAAATACTCACTCATTTACCACGATGAAGTCTAAACAGGATAATTGGAGTTTGTTAAACCCGCCTAGGCAAGCCTTAGGCATTAAGTTCATTAAAACTGGGAAAACTTACTCTTTGTATTGTTTGGCTAATAACAGATCATAAATCATAGTTTAGAGCTGGTAAAAAGATCTCTTCTGAAATTCAAAGACCTATTTGTGTTTAAGTCATGCTAATTATGTGTATTAATTTGTGGAGGAATTCATGAGCCTCATATCTGCTCCTGTGTGTCCCTTATACTTGCAGCCCTAAATGTTTTATTTTTTGCTTAGAATTCGTCCTTTAAACCTAGGGGTTCTGCCTAGTATATACCCTTTAGGATAGCAGTCCTAATCTCCTCCAGGACTGATAAGATGGGACGAGTAATAGCACGCAATAGAATTTGTGAATAACACACGTTCTAATTACCTCCACGGGGTGGGAAAGGGTAGAATATAGATATGATGACCGGTATGCTAATACCACGTGTAGCCCCTCTTCGAGGAGTGACTACCGGGTATTGCGTTGATATGATCTGTATTACTTTAAACCTATGAAATTTTATCAAATGTTTACTTTTAATTTCTTTTTCAAAACTCCAATACTTGTTTGAAATCCCTCTTATGTAAGCCTTGCTTGTTATTTTCTCATTGTCTGAATTCATGAAACCATTTGGCCAGGACCCACAGTTGTGGATCATGAGGGGTGCCTAACACCTTCCCTTTGGGATAACTTCATGCCCTTACCCAATCTCTGGTAATGCAAACTAGTTCATGAGTTAACTACTCAAGGTGCCCTAACGCACCATAAAAATCGTTAGGTGGCGACTCTTCCTTTAACTTCTTCCTTCCAAAGGAGTTTCTCCAAAATGTCAAGAACTCGATCTCCGCACCTAAGCTCATTTGAGGGGGGGGGAGGGGGAGGGGGAGCGAGGGAAGAAAGGGGGCTCGACAACCATCACCATCCAACTCAATACCCATAAACCACCACTTATCACACTCCTCGGAATGAACCACAACCTACTCCTGATGGCCAAATCCCAACCAATGACCACCATTATGCCCAGTTACTCGGAGTCCACCAAAGCACCCATATATATGGAAACTTTACCCCAAACCCCACAACAAACCTTATATATATATATATATATATATATCGGAATCCACCGATAAGGACCTGCTCATCAAGAACAGGGTGGAAGAACTCAAGAAGCTCACTGGCAGAGTTCAGAGTGTCGAAGGTGGCAAGGGCATTGAAGGTTTGAATTATGCCCAGATTCTCGGAGTCCACCAAAGCACCCATATATATGGAAACTTTACCCCAAACCCCACAACAAACCTTATATATATATCAGAATCCATCGAGAAGGACCTGCTCATCAAGAACATGGCGGAAGAACTCAAGAAGCTCACTGGCAGAGTTCAGAGCGTCGAAGGTGGTAAGGGCATTGAAGGTTTGAATTATGAGGACTTGTGCATTCAACCAGATGTAGAACTGTCGGAGGGTTACAAACCTCCCAAGTTCGAAATGTTCGGCAGAATTGGTGATCCGAAAGTGCATCTAAGAACATATTGTGACAAACTTGTAGGAGTTGGCAAAGATGAATAAATTCGTATGAAGTCGTTCATGAGGAGCTTCACAGGAGATGCTTTGTCTTGGTACATCAGTCAGAACCCGAAGAAGTGGGTTATTTGGTTGAGCATGGTGTCAGCCTTCATGGATCGGTTCAGGTTCATCACAGAAACGCACCAAACATTTTTTTACATCAAAATCTCAAGAAGAAACTAACAGAAACCTTCCGCGAGTATGCTACTCGATGGAGATCTGAAGCTGCAAAAGTAAGGCCGGCACTTGAAGAAGAACAAATGAATAAGTTCTTTGTCAGAGCTCAAGACCCGCAATACTATGAAAAGTAGATGGTTATAGAAAACCATAAATTCTCTTACATCATCAAGCTGGAAGAAAGAATAGAAGAAGGGATCAAGATCAGAATGGTGACAAATTTCGAAGCACTCTAGGCCACAAATAATGCTTTGCAGTCAGGAGGTATCTCTAAGAAGAAAAAAGTGGGTGCTCTAATGGTAGCCCAAGGTCCAAAGTCTCCTCTCACTTACCAAACACCTCCACCTTCATACCAACCTTCACCCCCCCAGATACGAACAACCTGCTGCCACCTATAACACCCAACCCGCATATTACCACTCACCACCGCCCTCCTACCAAAATTACCAAAAACCAAATTTTGACCGCATACCACCTAGATAGTACACTCCAATTCCTGAACCCGTAGACCAAATATATTAGAGACTGAAGGCTACTGATTATGTCACTCTCACTCCCGTTGTTGTTATGGAAAACTCTTCTTAGTGGATTAACCCAAACAAGAGATATGCCTATCACTCAGGCATGAAGGATCATACCATTCATGAGTGTCGCACTCTGAAGGACAAGATCCATACATTAAGTAACACTAAAGTCATATAAGCAAAGGAGGCTGCACCCAGTGTTTGTAACAATCCTCTCCCGAATCACAGAGGTGAGGGAGTAAATCTGATAGATATCGATGAAGAATGGATGCATAAGGGTCAATTGGACTCATTCGGGAAGGGGATGATCCAAAAACATCTCTAGTCACCCTCACGCCCATTATGGTACAAACCCAGGCACCACTAGAAGTCAAGGTAACTGCACCAGCACCATTTGAAGTTCAGGTAACCACACCCTTTACTGTGATGGTAGCACCCACGCCAACTTACCAGTCTGATGCTATACCATGGGATTATGTGGCGGAAGTAAGGAGGAAAGGAAAAGCAAAAATGGAAGAAACAGGTGTGGCACAAGGCATAACTATAACTGGTAGGGTTTATACACCTAAGCGCTTGGGAGGAATAAGCAAAGAAGTTTCATCAAAGCCGCCTGTCATTGAAACTGGCCCTGGTGAACTTTGGACAAAAGTGCAAACGAGAGAATATTATGTGGTTGATCATTTGAACGAAACTCCCACTCAGTTATCCATCTTATCATTGCTGCAAAACTCTGGAACACACAAGAATGCTTTGATGAAGGTGCTGAGTGAAGCCTATGTAACCACCAAGGGGAAATAGCCAATATGGTCGGGAAAGTAATAAAAAGCCACAAAATCACCTTTCATGAAGACGAGCTGCCACCAGAAGGACTAAGTCACAACAGGGCACTATATATCACAGTGCAATTTAAGGATAAATTCATCATTGGGGTCCTAATAGATGGGGGTTCAAGTCCCAATATATGTCCACTGACCACTCTGAAGAGGTTGGGCAAAGGTCTACACGAGATATGAGCACGGAGCACGGATATGAAGGCGTTTGATGGATCTCAAAGTGCCATAATAGGAGAAATCAACCTCATCCTACAGATGGGCCCAACCTGGTTTAATGTTGAGTTTCAAGTGCTGGATATATCTGCTACCTACAATCTGTTGTTAGGACGACCCTGGATACATGCCACTGGGGCAGTAGCCTCTACTCTGCATCAGGTCATGAAGTTTGAGTGGAACCATCAGGAGGTGATCATCCATGGAGACGGGAGTAATCCCATCTATACCAGTCAGATTGTTCTAGTCATCGACAATATAAAGAAATTAGGTGGAGAAACATACCATCACATTCAGCGTGTTAACGTGATTGAAAAGGACAAATGGTGGAGCAACAAAATAGAAAGTATACTGCTATGGATAGGGTATGAACCTGGCAAGGGTCTCAGTAAGAATTTTCAAGGGATCACCAAACCGGTACAACTAAAGCATACAAATATACCTGGCAAGAGTACCAGGATTGGTCACCACCATGGTGTGGTCCTTGTTATCTGCTGGAACAACTAGTACCACATTTGCACTAGACATTTCATCAAGCTGGCATGATGTGGGGGGTTGAAGAAGATGAAGCCTTACCTGTCATGAGAAAGCTTTTTCTAGATGATGAAGACATGGATTGCAGTGAAGTAGTTAAGGAGGAGGAGGAGGAAGAATACCTTACCATTCAAACCGTTAAAAGGGGAGCTATTCTCAAGAATTGGACTGCTACACCATCCCGAGCCCGTCAAGTTCCTGGGTAGCCTGGAAATAACATGAATTATTTCTAAAGAAATTTTTAGCATCTAAGACACTTTTAGTACTTTGTTTTGAACGTATTTTATTTTGAAATAATTGCTCGAGTCATTGAGCCGTACTTGTTGACATTTTCAAGATTTTATTAATGCATTGATTTTTTTAGTATTTGTTGTTATTCTTTACATTTTCTCTTTACAACATTATTATTACCTATCCCTATGAACCTACGACAGTGACATGTAATGAGACAACATAACATAAGGATAGTGACTCAGAGGATCTGGAAGATGATATAATACCTGAGGAGATTTTCAGAGAAGTGGAAAACTTTGAAAACAAGCCTAAGTCTAATTTAGACGAGACTGAGACAGTTAACTTAGGGGACTCTGGAACAGTCAAGAGAACACGTATAAGCGTTCACCTATCACTGTCATAGAAGGAAGAATACATCCAGTTCCTGAAAGAGTATGAAGATATCTTTGCATGGTCCTACCATATGACTAGTTTGAGCACATCCATAGTGGCTCACAAGCTACCTACCGATCCCATGTGTCCACCAGTAAAACAAAAGCTCAGGATGTTCAAGAAAGATATGAGTTTAAAAAAAAAATGAAGTCACTAAGCAAATTAAAGCCAAGGTTCTCAGGGTGGTTGAATATACGACTTGGTTGGACAACATTACGCCATCTCGGAAGAAAGATGGGAAAGTCAGAGTGTGCATTGTTTACCGAGATTTAAACAGGGTAAGTCCCAAAGCTGATTTCCCCGGTTCCCAATATACACATACTGATCAACGGTGTCATGCATGAACTTTAGTCCTTTGTAGATTGCTTCCTGGGGTATCATCAGATCTGGATGGATGAAGAGGATGCCGAAAAGACAACCTTTATCACGCTATGGGGGATGTACTACTATAAAATGATGATGCTTGGTTTAAAGAATGCCGGAGCCACCTAAATAAGAGCCATGATAACCATTTTCCATGGCATGATACATAAGGAAATAGAGGTGTAGGTGGATGATGTCATCATCAAATCTAGAAGAAGCACATATCATATAGCCGATTTGAGGAAATTCTTTGATAGGCTTCAAAGGTACAACCTGAAACTGAATCCTGCAAAGTGTGCCTTCGGAGTCCCTACCAGAAAGTTGTTAGGGTTCATCATCAGTCGCCAAGGAATTGAATTAGACCCGACAAAGGTCAAAGTTAGCCAGGACTTTCCACCTCCGAAGAATAAGAAAGATGTGATGAGTTTCTTAGGGCGTATCAACTACATCATCCATTTTCAAAATGCTAAAGAAAAATGTTGCAACAAGCTGGACTAAAGAATTCCAGAAAGCCTTCGACAAAATCAAGGAGTATTTATCTAAACCACCTGTTCTGGTCCCACCGAAACCAGGGAGACCTTTGTTGCTTTATTTGTCCGTAATAGATGAGAATTTTGGTTGTGTTCTGGGACAACATGATAAGACTGGAAGAAATGAGCAGGCCATATATTATTTGAGTAAGGAATTCACACCCTACGAAGCCCGGTACTCTTTGCTAGAGTGCACCTGATGCACTTTGACATGGATTGCTCAAAAGATGAGGCATAACGGCTGTGCATATGCCACATATCTCATATCAAGGATGGATCAACTGAAATACATCTTCCAGAAACTCATGCCTACAGGAAAGTTCGCAAAATGATATATATTGTTGAATGAGTTCGACATCATATATGTAACTCAGAAGGCGATCAAAGGGCAAGCGTTGGCAGATCATTTGGTAGAAAATCCTATATACGAAGAATACGAACAATTTAAAACGTATTTTCCCGATGAGGAGGTATCATTTGTAGGAGAAGACATCACCGAAGCATATGATGGTTGGAGGACATTCTTCGATGGAGCTGCAAACTTCAACGTAGTGGGTATTGGAGTTTTCTTAGTGCCAGAAATAGGCCAACACTATCCGGTATCCGCAGAAACTCAAGTTTCCATGTACCAAAAATATGGATGAATATGAGGCTTGCATCTTAGAACTCCGGTTGGCTATTGACATGACTTCTCAAGGAGCTGCTAGTAATTGGAGATTCCAATATTTCGGTGCACCAGATTTTAGGAGAATGGGCTACCAAGAACACCAAGATATTACCATACGTGTATTGCGTACAAGAGCTGATCAAGAGGTTCACGAAGATAGAGTTTAAACATGTTCTGAGGGTTCAGAATGAGTTTGCAAATGCATTGGCCACTTTATCTTCTATGCTACAACACCCAGACAAGAATTTCATTGATCCTATCCTAATCGGAATTCATAAAATACCGGCTTATTGTGCTCATGTTGATGAAGAAAGTGATGAAAATCAATAGTTCAATCGTAAATACCCGTAAAAAAATTTTGTTTTAAAATAATGCCCGAATGAATCTCCGAGTTTTTTTATTGTGGAAATTTTTAAAACGGACCCAAATTGAGTAAAAACGAACCCCGAGACTTAAAGAATAAATTTTTTTTTCCAGAAAGTAGGTGTTATGCGACGCACTATGCGATCGCATAACGTGTATGCGGACCGCATAATGGTCACATACACGGGCAGATCACTGCCCCATTTGAGGTCAACTATGTGTTCCAATATGCGATCGCATTTCAGTTCTGCGGACCGCATAGCTGTCGCATTGTTGCCTTTAATTTTTGGGAGAGAAGTTATGCGACGCATTATGCGATCGCATAACGTGTATTCGGACCGCACAATGGTCGCATACCTAAGAAGTGTGTTTTGAATTTTGGCCCATCTTGAGGGCCATTATGCGGTCAATTCTGCGGACCGCATGTCAGGAACTTGTGTCGGGCCCTTGTTTTTCTAATTTTTAAAACCCGACCCCAGTTCATTAAAATATCCTTCCCCTTCTTTTTAACCATTTTTCTGATATATTAGAGAGAGGAAAGAGTGGTTTCTAGAGAGAGAAAGTCTCAACTTCATAAAATTGGTCTTCCTTCATCACTCGAGCTTGGAACTAATCAAGTAGGACACAAATTTCTTCACTCTAAGAGGTAAGATTCTACCTCATTAACCTTAATTTCTAGATTTTTGTTAAAATAAAATATGGGTAGGATAGTTCATAAAGATGGGGTTAAGAATATTTCATGCATGTACAAAATTTATCATGATCTAGTAAAGGAAAATAGGTTGGAGTAAACTTTCACTAAAAAGGGGTTATTTAATCTAAAGGAAAACCTAGTGTTTGATAGAAAGCTCAAATGAGTTCAAGACATGTTCATGATTCCTAATTCTACGTTTAAATGTGCCACAAATTGTGAATTAGATTGAAGGTGTTAGAAGGTCCAGTGATTTGAGATAGAAATTAAGGAAAAATCCCGGTTCGAGGTATGTATGGCTAACTTTAACCTTTGTATAATCCTCTTATTGCGTCCGAGCATACGATATGTGTGCCTTGTTTGAAAACATGTGTATTGATTGTTCAAATGTGTTGAGACGTAAGATTCTATTCTCTGATTTTCCTAGTTGATTGCCATACTACCGTGCTATATGAGATTGTGAAAAGTGTTTTGATGTGCCTATCTTATTATGTGCAAAGCTCGTAAATGCTCGAGGGTATAGATATGAAATCATGTGTTAATGAATGAAAGAAGGTTAATGTGCCCAAGTGAGGGAATGTATATAATGGCTAATGAAAATTGTGCATGGTAAGTAATGAAAAAGGGTATTGTGAAATGATGTGAATGAGTTGAACAATTATGGCAATGCCTTGTATATGAATTAATACTTGGGGAGAATTATTGCGCCTTGGGTCCAAATATATGAATTGTGGATGTGAACTTGTGATTCCTTGAAATGATAATTCTTGTGATGTAATTATTTGTTGTTGCCGTTATGAAATATGATTGTCAGGTGGGATCGGGTTGCGCGCAGCAACACGAATCAATAAGCTTAATGAGATGTGAGGTAATAAGGGTGTCCGAGGTAATAAGGATGGAATGTGATCATTATCACTATCGAAATGAAAAATCTGGGAAACTCTTGAATATAGTGATGTTGAAAGGGAAAAAGGGAGATTGTGAAACTTGTTGATTTTGGTTGATTCTTTCCACGTGCATTGATTGATTAGTTCTATTACTGTTTCTTACTTGTGCATTATTTGATTGTACATAGGATAAAGTTTGTTCATACATACTAGTACTATTCCACAGCACTAACGTCCCTTTTGCCGTAGGCGCTACATCTTTTTATATGGATGTAGGTGGGTCCATAGCAGGTTTCTAAGCCCGCCGTTAGTGGTGCTTTCTCCTTATCCTTTCTTAGCTGTACTGGTGAGTGCCACTTCCTCTCGGGTCTATGTGTATTTCATGCCATCTCCTTTTGAGTATTTTATGTATTGTAAGGTATAGACCGGGACTTGTTGCCGGCAAGTAATGTATAAACTCCTAGTATTCATAGAGGCTCCGTAGACACTTTGTGGGTGTATATATATATATATATATATATGTATATTTTGGGCAGTGGTTGTATTTGCTCGTAATTGTGGTCCGTATTGGGAAGTGTTATATCTATTATATATGTTTTGGGAAATCTAGTATAATAATGTAAAATGAGGAAATATTGGAATTTATTGTGGTAATCACACACTTTTAAGATTATCTCACTGTTTCACATAAATAATGCATGATATAAACACGGGGAAGTGCGTTGGGTAGGAAAGGCAAATCAGGTTCGCTTGATTGGGGCACCCGGTTGAGTGCCGGTCGCGTCCCTCGATTTTGGGGCGTGAAAAACTTGGTATCATAGCCTAAGGTTTTAAAAAGTTTCCTAGGATGTCTCGGAGCCGTGTCTAGTAGAGCCCTTCTTATCGGTGTGTTGTCGACCACATCTATAATTAGGGGGCTACATGGACATTTAGGAAACACCCTTTTCATTGTTATTCTATATCGTGCGGTGAAGTAGAAAGTTAGAATATTCTTGTCTAACTCGTGCTATTTTCCAAAATTTTCAGTGATGGCACCAAAGAAGAGAGCTCGACTCGGCCTAGAGGCTAATGCCGCCCCAAGTGTGGCCGCAAATTATGTACCCGATGGTACGGGTGAGAGCGAATCCCTAACCTTGAATCCATCTGGCCTATCTGTTCCAGATCAGAGTGTTCCTATTCCTGTTGCGGCGAAGGGTGCTACAATCCCTCACGCTGATATTCCTGATCCTTCTTCGGTTCCAGCTCCAGGTCCCGGTTCTTCCGATCGGGACCTCAAGGGAGCTATTCATATGTTGACCCAGTTAGTGGCCACTCAGGCCTAAAGATCTCATGCTGCCCCTACGTTCTCTAGCGGACAGGGAGATTCCGCTAGTTTCAGAGTCAACCAGTTTCTGCAGTTGGCCCCTCTAGAGTTCTCAGGTATTGATCTAGAGGCCGATCTGCAGGACTTTCTAGATGAAATGTACAAGACGCTTCGGGTTATGAAGGCTATAGAGAGAGGGGGTTGAGTTAGCATCTTACATGTTGAGGGGAGCAGCGTATTCCTGGTTCGAGATGTGGGATGATTCTCGTGGGGAGGGAAGTCCACCAGTGAGATGGGATGAGTTCGTTAAGGCTTTCATGGATCACTTCTTTCCTGCCGAGACTATGGCAGCCCATGCCACGGAGTTTGAGGTTCTCAAGCAGGTTAACATGAGTGTGTGAGAGTACCACATGGAGTTCGTGGGTTGTCCAAGTATGCTCCTCAGTTGGTATCGACTATGGAAGCCATAGTTCGACGGTTTGTTCAGGGCGTCAATCCATTGGTTGTGAATGAAGTTGCTACATCTGCCTTACACTTATACATGAATTATGGTAAGATAGTGGGGTTTACCTAGGCCACGGAGGCTAGAAAATTGAAGATAAGGTCAGAGAGAGAGAGTATCAGCAGGGCCCAGTTAGCGGGCCACTCGGGGAGTTCAGTTGGATGCAGGAGACCAGTTTAGGGGAAAGGACCATCAGGGCCATCCCAGTCTTATGCTCAGTCCTCATCCAGTGTGCCGCCATCAGTGCACCATTATCAGTAGAGCAGTCGCTCGGGACCAGGATCAGATAGTAGGAGACCCCATCAGTCTGGTCGTCCAGAAGGGAGGTTCCAGCAGCAGAGGAGGGCTCCGTGCCCTAAGTGTGGTAGGTTCCATACCGAGCATTTTTACCTGGATATCCCGGTATGCTACGGGTGTAGGGTGAGAGGTCATATTCAGCAGGATTGTCGTGCGCCCAGTCAGGGCATGGGTAGTGGTTTTGCTCAGGCGTTTGGTTCTTCAGTCGCCGCATCTTCAGTATGTCCTCCAACTCCAGCAGGGCGCGGTGCAGTTAGAGGTGGACCCAGCCGATACTATGCTTTGAGTGGGTGCCAGCCTGCAGAGACTTCTCCAGATGTTGTTACAGGTATCCTGGTTTTTCAGGCCCTTGATTGTTATGCTCTTACTGATCCGGGGTCATCCTTGTCCTATGTTACCCCATTTATTGCTTCACGTTTTAGGATAGAACCCGAACAACTTCATGAGCCATTCTGTGTGTCGACTCCAGTTGGTGATTCTATTACAGTCGCACGAGTCTATAGGAATTGTGTTGTCACGGTGTGTGGTCGAGATACCACGGCCGATCTTATCGAACTAGGGATGGTAGATTTCGATGTTATCATGGGAATGGATTGGCTTTACTCGTGCTTTGCTAAACTCGATTGCTGAACCAGAACTATGAGACTAGAGTTTCCTAATGAGTTAGTTATTGAGTAGAAAAGGAATGGTGTGGTGCCAAAGGGTAGGCTTATTTCCTTCCTTAAGGCCTCAAAGATGATTAAAAAGGGGTGTGTTTATCATTTGGTCCGGGTTGCGGACACCACTTCAGAAGTGTCTGCCCCCGAGTCCGTCCCAGTCGTGAATGAGTTTCTTGAAGTATTTCCGGATGAGCTTCCAGGGATTCCGCCAGATAGAGAGATCGATTTTGGGATGGATGTATTTCCAGATATGCAGCCAAAATCTATTCCACCATACAGAATGGCGCCAGCAGAGTTAAGGGAGTTAAAGGAGCAGTTGAAAGACTTATTTGAGAAGGGGTTCATTCGGCCGAGTGTGTCACCGTAGGGCCTCTAGTTCTTTTCGTCAGGAAGAAGGATGGGTCGCTTCGGACGTGTATTGATTAGCGGCAGCTCAACAAAGTCACTATCAAAAAGAAGTATCCATTGCCTCGGATAGATGATTTGTTCGACCAATTGTAGGGTGCGAGGTTCTTTTCCAAAATTGATTTAAGGTCGGGGTATCACCAGTTGAAGATCAGAGAGCAGGATATTCCTAAGACCGCCTTCAGAACTCGTTATGGCCATTTTGAATTTTTGGTAATGTCCTTTAGACTGACCAATGCTCCAGCGGCTTTCATGGATATTATGGATCGGGTTTTCAAACTGTTTTTTAACTCCTTCATGGTTTTTTTTGTTGATGACATCCTTGTCTACTCGCGGAGTTGGGAAGATCATGCTAATCACCTCAGGCCAGTTCTGCAGACTTTTCAAAATGTGAATTTTGGTTGGATTCAGTCACATTTTGGGGTCATGTTATTTGCAGAGAAGGGATTAATGTTGATCCCCAGAAAATCACAACGGTGAAGGATTGGCCTGGACCGACGACCCCGATAGAGATTTGCAGTTTCTTCGATCTAGCTGGGTATTATCGGAGGTTTGTGGAGGGGTTATCTACCCTCGCCTCCCCATTGACTAAATTGACGCAGAAGGAAACTGAGTTCCAATGGTCCGACGCTTGTGAGAAAAGCTTTCAGGAATTGAAATCAAGATTGACTTCAGCACCGGTGTTAACCTTGCTAGAAGGCACGGAGGGATTTGTGGTTTATTGTGATGCTTCCAGGGTTTGTTTGGGATGTGTGTTGATGTAACACGGGAAGGTTATAGCCTATGCTTCCAGGCAACTCAAGAATCACGAGAAGAATTGTCCGACACATGATTTAGAACTCGCGGCAGTTGTGTTTGCATTAAAGATCTGGCGGCATTATTTGTATGGGTCCATGTGGACGTTTTCTCAGTCCATAAGAGTCTCCAATATTTTTTCAAGCAGAAGGAGTTGAATTTAAGACAGCGGCGATGGTTAGAATTTCTTAAGGATTATGATATGAACATTCTATACCATACGGGAAAAGCAAATGTAGTGGCCGACGCTCTCAATCGGAAGTCTATGGGTAGTCTGGTTCATTTGGAGGAAGATCAGAGGTCGTTGGCTCGGGAGGTTTGTCAATTGGCTAGTCTGGGGGTCTGTCTCTCGACCTCATACGAGGGGAAAGTCATGGTGTATAATGGGACAGAATCATCACTTGTAGCGGAAATCAAGGAGAGACAGTTTATTGATCCAGCATTGGCACAATTGAAGGAGGCAGTTTTGAATAGCAACATTTTGGCATTTTCACTCAGGAGCGATGATGGTATTTTGCGGTGCCAGTGAATGTTATGTGTTCCTGATGTGGATAATCTTCGGGAGAAGGTGATGGCGGAAGCTCACAATTCCAGGCATCGTGCACCCAGTTCTACAAAAATGTATCAAGATCTCCGGGAAGTTTATTGGTGGAGCGGTATGAAAAGAGGTGTGGCAGACTTTGTATCTAAATGTCTGAATTGTCAGCAGGTGAAGACCGAGCATCAGAGGCCTGGTTGGCTAACTCAGCTTATCAAAATTCCAATGTGTAAATGGGAAATGACGAACATGGATTTAGTGGTACGGTTACCTTGCACTCAACATAAGTTCGACTCGATTTGGGTGATAGTGGATCGACTCACGAAATCAGCTCACTTCTTGCCAGTCAAGTCCACCGATACTGCAAAACAGTACGCTCAGTTCTATACCAAGGATATAGTCAGGCTTCGTGGTACTCCAGTTTCTATTATCTCAGACCGAGCAGCCCAGTTCACGACTAATTTTTGGAGGAAATTTCCGCCAGGTTTGGCTACTCAGGTAAATCTCAGCACAGCTTTCCATCCGCAGACAGATAGTCAGGTAGAGTGGACGATTCAGATGCTTGAAGATATGTTACGGTCTTGTGT
Source organism: Nicotiana knightiana (assembly GCA_005239525.1). NCBI lineage: Eukaryota > Viridiplantae > Streptophyta > Magnoliopsida > Solanales > Solanaceae > Nicotiana > Nicotiana knightiana. The sequence continues at coordinate 68,743 of ML399426.1, read as the reverse complement.
GTTGGAATTCAAGGGTAGTTGGGATGATCATTTACCGCTTATCGAATTTTCTTACAATAACAACTTTCACGCTAGTATTCATATGGCCCTATTTGAGGCATTGTAAGGAAGGAGGTGTAGATTTCCGATTGGGTGGTTCGAGGTTGGTGAAGCAGAATTGTTAGGGCCAGATCGTGTGCACCAGGCATTGGAAAAAGTCAGAGTCATTCGGGAGAGGATGAAAACCGCTTAGAGCCGTCAAAAATCCTATGCGGACGTTCGTCGAAGAGAATTGGAATTCCAAGTTGATGATTGGGTATTCTTGAAGGTATCTCCCATGAAGGGAGTGATGCGATTTGGGAAGAAAGGGAAATTGAGCCCAAGATATGTCGGGCCATATCAGATTGCTCAAAGGATAGGACAAGTGGCTTATAGGTTGAAATTATCCCCTGAATTATCATTAGTGCACCCCGTGTTCCACGTGTCCATGTTGAAGAAAGTGGTCAGAGATCCATCAGCCATCGTGCCAATTGAGACTATTGAGGTTAATGAAGAATTATCGTATGAAGAGGTTCCGGTTGCCATTCTTGATAGACAAGTCCGTAGATTGAGGAACAAAGAAATTGCTTCAGTTAAAGTATTGTGGCGAAGTCAGCGCATTGAGGAAGCCACTTGGGAAGCGGAAAGTGAGATGAAAGGAAAATATCCCCATTTGTTTGAATAAGTCTAGTAGTGTTCATCAGAAGTGTCATCCCTAAGCAAATTATATTTTATGTTCGGTTTTGTGCAAAAGCACCCCATTTTCCCCTAATTGCCTTATTGTTGTAATTTTCCAATATGTGCTAAAACTGAACCCACAGTTCTATTTGGGTAGTGTGCAACCCTTGAGGTAAATGAAAGTTTTGTGGAACGTATGTGTTAGGCAAGTGATTCATAGTAATGTAGGTTGGTAATTATTAATTGAAATGAATATAGTATATTGAGGTGATTGAGTTGTATGGGACTCATTAAAACAACCAAGTTATGTGCAAAAATGTGAATCATGTGCAAATTTGTGGTATAAGAAGAAAGAATTATGTGTAGTTGACAAAATGATGGAATATTTGCAAATTGTTGAGGTAACAACGTTGTGTGTGAGTTATTGGGTGATAAAAAGTGTGTAATGGTGCTTGGAAATGTGTTTCGGGGGCTCTCTGACAGGTAGGTAAGTCTAATTACAAAGGGAACTCTGGCGAAATTTATCTGAAATATTGGAGTTAGTGAAAATCTTGTAGTAGCATATCATGCTTTCAAAACTAAATGATTTCCAAAACCCTTATTCGAGGACGAATGATTTTTAAGGGGGAGGGG
>ML399426.1:0-67359 GCA_005239525.1 Nicotiana knightiana | reverse complement strand
TTTTAAGAGGGGGGGGGGGGGAGGATGTAAAGACCCGTAAAATTTTCTTTTTTAAAAATAATGCCCGAATGAATCCCCGAGTTGTTTTATTGTGGAAACATTTAAAACGGACCCAAATTGAGTAAAAAGTACCCGACACTTAAAAAATAAAAAAACAATTTCCAGAAAATAGGTGGTCGCATAACGTGTATGCAGACCGTATAATGGTCGCATACACGGGCAGATCACTGTCGCATTTGAGGTCAACTATGCGGTCCAATATGCCATCACATTTAAGTTCTACGGACCACATAGTTGTCGCATTGTTGCCTTTGATTTTTGGGAGGGAAGTTATGCGACGCATTATGCGATCGCATAACGTGTATACGGACCGCACAATGGTCACATACATGGGCAGTGCGTTTTGAATTTTGTCCCATCTTGAGGGCCATTATGTGGTCGATTCTGCAGACCGCATCGTATTCCTGACCGCATTCTTGTGTCGGGCCCAAATTTTTCTAATTTTTAAAACCCGACCCCAGTTTATTAAAATACCCCTCCCCTTCATTTTTAACCATTTTTCTGATATATTAGAGAGAGGAAATAGTGGGTTCTATAGAGAGAAAGTCCCAACTTCATAAAATTGGTCTTCCTTCATCACTCAAGCTTGAAATTAAGTAGGACAAAAATTACTTCACTCTAAGAGGTAAGCTTCTACCTCATTAACCTTAATTTCCATTTTTTTGTTAAAACGAAACATGGGTAGGATAGTTCATAAAGATGGGGTTAAGAATCTTGCATGCATGTACCCAATTTATCATGATCTAGTAAAGGAAAATAGGTTGGAGTAACCTTTCACTAAAAATGGGTTATTTAATCTAAAGAAACACCTAGTGTTTGATAAGAAGCTCAAATGAGTTCAAGACATGTTCATGATTCCTAATTCTATGTTTAAATGTGCCTCATTGTGAATTAGATTAAAGGTGCTAGAAGGTCCGGTGATTTGAGATAGAAACTAAGGAAAAATCCCGATTCGAGGTATGTATGGCTAACTTTAACCTTTGTAGAATCCTCTTGCGTCCGAGCATACGGTATGTGTAACTTGTTTGAAAGCATGTGAATTGATTGTTCAAATGTGTTGAGACGTAAGATTCTATTATCTGATTGTCCTAGTTGATTGCCATACTACCGTGCTATATGAGATTGTGAAAAGTGTTTTGATGTGCCTATCTTATTATGTGCAAAGCTCGTAAATTCTCGAGGGTATCGATATGAAAGCATGTGTTAATGAATGAAAGAAGCTTAATGTGCCCAAGTGTGGGAATGTATATAATGGCTAAAGAAAATCGTGCGTGGTAAGTAATGAAAAAGGGTATTGTGAAATGATGTGAATGAGTTGAACAATTATGGCAATGCCTTGTATATGAATTACTACTTGGGGAGAATTACTGTGCCTTGGGTCCAAATATATGAATTATGGACGTGAACTTGTGATTCCTTGAAATGATAATTCTTGTGATGTAATTATTTGTTGTTGCCGTTATGAAATATGATTGTCAGGTGGGATCGGGTTGCGCGCCGCAACACGAATCAATAAGCTTGATGAGATGTGAGGTAATAAGGGTGGCCGAGGTAATAAGGAGGGAATGTGATCATTATCACTATCGAAATGAAAAATCTGGGAAACTCTTGAATATAGTGATGTTGAAAGGGAGAAAGGGAGATTGTGAAACTTGTTGATTTTGGTTGATTCTTTCACGTGCATTGATTGATTAGTTCTATTACTGGTTCTTACTTGTGCATTGTTTGATTGTACTTAGGATAAAGTTTGTTCATACATACTAGTACTATTCCACAGTACTAACGTCGCTTTTGCCGTGGGCGCTACATCTTTTTATATGGATGTAGGTGGGTCCATAGAAGGTTTCTAAGCCCGCCGTTAGTGGTGCTTTCTCCTTATCCTTTCTCAGCTGTACTAGTGAGTGCCACTTCCTCTCAGGTCTATGTGTATTTCATGCCATCTCCTTTTGAGTATTTTATGTATTGTAAGGTATAGCCAGGGACTTGTTGCCGGCAAGTAATGTATAAACTCCTAGTATTCATAGAGGCTTCGTAGACACTTTGTGGGTATATATATATATATATATATATATATATATATATGTATATTTTGGGCAGTGGTTGTATTTGTTCGTAATTGTTGTCCGTATTGGGAAGTGTTATATCTATTATATATGTTTTGGGAAATCTAGTAAAATAATGTAAAATGAGGAAATATTGGAATTTATTGTGGTAATCACACACTGTTAAGCTTATCTCACTGTTTCACATAAATAATGGATGATATAAACACGGGGAAGCGCATTGGGTAGGAAAGGCAAATCGGGTTCGCTTGACTGGGGTCACCCGATTGAGTGTCGGTCGCGTCCCTCGATTTTGGAGCGTGAAATCCATGACATCAAGGAATACATGGCAAAGGGAGAATATCTGGAGAACGCAACACATACTTAGAAGCGCACACTCCGAAGGTTAGCCAACCATTTCTTTGAAAGCAGAGGAATTTTGTATAGAAAAACTCCTAACTTGGGATTCTTACGGTTTCTCGATGCTAAGGAGGCATCTAGATTGCCCGAGGAAATACATGCCGGAACTTGCGGACCGCACATGAATGGCTTTGTCTTAGCCAAGAAAATACTAAGAGAAGGATATTTCTGGATGACGATGGAAACAGACTGCATCAAGTATGTCGAGAAGTGTCACCAATGTCAGATCATGATATGATACGAGTGCCACATAATGAACTCAATGCAACAAGTGTACCCTGGCCTTTCTCTGCTTGGGGCATGGATGTCATCGGTCCAATCGAACTCGCTGCTTCAAATAGGCATAGGTTCATTCTAGTGGCCATAGATTATTTCACAAAGTGGGTTGAGGCCGCATCTTACAAAGTTATAACTAAGAAGGTCGTTGCAGATTTTGTTTAGGATTGCATTATTTGTCGGTTTGGAGTACTAGAGTCAGTCATCACCGACAACGCCGCCAATCTCAACAGTGATCTAATGAAGGCCATGTGTGGAACTCTCAAGATCAAGCATAAGAATTCCACAGCATACAGGCTGCAAATGGTAGATAATTACAAACAATGGCACGAGAAGTCCCTTCTCTAAGAACCATACAAGAAGCTAAGCTCAACGATGTAGAATGGGTACAAAGCTGCTATGAACAACTGGATCTCACTGGCGGAAAGAGAATGAGTGTGGTCTGCCATCGTCAACTCTACCATAATAGAATGGCTAAAGCTTTCGACAAAAAGGTCAGACCAAGGCAATTCGCGCCGGGGCAATTGGTGCTAAAGCGAATCTTCCCACATCAGGATGAAGCCAAAGGAAAGTTTTCACCCAACTGGCAAGTTCCTTACATGGTTCACAGAGTACTCAGACGCAGTCAAGAGATACTATGCTTAGGATTGCTTACATTTTCTTCATTTGATGTAACTGAACTACGCTTGAACTCGTTACAATTTAAGAGGGGATACATAGGCAGCCATGTGGGTTTGATCACATCGTAATAAAATCTTCATTTCCCCCATGATCAGAAACTGGGGCAAGATCGCAAGTGTCACGCCCCTTTTTCTCGCGAAATTGGGTTTCGACATGTGACAACTCTTTTAAGGAAGTATTAAAAGAGGAGAGTTTCCACCTAACAATTTTAAGGTGCGTTAGGACAACTTTTTTGCACATGACTCAGGTTTGACTAGTTTGCATCACCAAAGATCGGGTAAGGGCTCAAAGTTACCTCTAAGAGAAAGTGTTAGGCACTCTTCAAGGTCCACAACTGTGGGTCATGACTGAACTTGAATTATATGAATTAGTCGGATAGACACAGATATAGAAAGCAAGAAGTTTGAGAAATTTTGAATAAGTACAAACACTTGATAAAAAGGAAATAGGATGGGAGGTCCTAAGTTTTTTAGCCTAAAGGATCACCCCGTGCAACATAAATAATACTTCATAACTCCCAAGATATGGGGTGTTACTCGTATTATTCAGCGGGCACATACTATCATCTCCTGCTACTCGATTACTATCTTTAAGTTATTATCTAAAGCACACTAGTTCAATTATAAGGCGTACCTTATACGTGCACTACCCGTCCCATACCTATGGTCCAAGAGGCATTGGAACTCTATTTTGGGTGGTCCTAGACTTTACTTAGGCTGCTCAGAAAATGTCAAAACCAGGTGACATACAAAATATGTTGGACTTCACATGACTCAAGTTAGCCTCCACACTTAGACAACAAATGCACGTGAAGCAGATTTTCATGTTAGGCGGTTTGAGATTAAAGAACTTTACTCCTTATAGGCATGATTTCTAAGTGATAGGCATCAAGGCATGCAAGCGATTTCAGGAGCCAACGAGGTTTATAGACAGGATTGCATAGGTTATTACACACTGGTTATTGAGAAGGAAAATTCTTCAATTATTAATCCTATAATTGTTGCGTGATTTATGTAATAGAGGGAGTGGAAACTCAAAATTACTCATACGCTTAATAGTGGACTAAGCGAGTGATAAACAGTATTTAAAAGGGGTGCAATTACCAGTTATTTAAGGCAACAGTGGCATCCTATAGGCAAGATTTCTAATGATTAACATTTGGGAACCTGATTTTATTGTAAACCCTATAGGCATATTTTCTAGATGAACAATGCAATGCAAGAACAAGTGACATGATTAGAGTCATATAGGAATGATCTCTAAGGGATATGCTGCAGTAATGCAAATTAACAGAGAATTCAACGACATGTATTTCATACGGGCATGGTTTTCTAGTAACATATGGCAACAGAGATATTGAGGCATTTCAGCCCATGCTTGCTAATAATCAAGTAGTGCAAGTGTGTGTTTTTTCTAATGGCATACTTTCTACGGCGTGCATAGAGAATGAATAACATAAGGAAAGTGCATCATTCAATCCTATAGTCATTGATCGGTTCCAAACCTACACCACTATAGAGTAACGATTATGGTCGATGCAGTTTTACCCAACAAGGTCGGGATCGATTTCCACAGGGAGTAAATTGATTTGGAGTTAGGTATTTTTCTAATTCTAGATGTGCGTGTTATTCCTAATTGCGCTTCCAAATACTTTTAAATTCTATACTATTGTATGCTAAGAGTAAGCTAAGTACAATACTTTTGGTGGAAGTTTTCAAGTGTTAAAAGGCACTAAGGAAGTGAATTCCGCCTAGGTGAGTATCTAATGGGTATCGAGAATCTAGGACAAGCTTGTTTTGATTAGGGTCATGATATAACCATCACACACAAGTTATCACTTTGTACCTCTCAGTAGTTTGAGTGACTTTGCCCGATTTGGCTTTCTCAAGCCCAAATGGGTGTTCATGCATTACAATTGAAATTTGCTCAAGTTGGGTATTACTATCTCTAGGTTTAACCCTTTAATTGGGCCATGTAATAATGGCCGCCTCAGAGTTGATAATTCCGCGGCCGCCCTTTTCCATCGCGGTCAGCGTTCCACAGCTTTTGTCCAGACTTGATTTTTGTTCAAGCTTGACTCCTTTATGAGTTGGTTATTGCTTCTTTGGCTCATTTCAAACAAAACCCTGCAAGCAAGCACATTAAGTTAGTTTTTTGGGAATACCTTCATGCATTTTGACCCAAAACCTAAGTAAAAGAGAGAAAATAATAAGCTAAAATCCTACTTATCAACTCCCGCAAACTTTTAAGCTTTTGCTTGTCCTCAAGCAAATAAGGTAATTCCCACCTCCACACAAACAAAAAGAAAGGAAAATTTCTGTTGTCCTAAGGCAACTTCATCAAGCACCAATTGGGACTAATAATTACCCTCAACACAAATGCATTATCAACAATATCATGCTATGACGCTTTTGAGTTCTATAGTTCTAATGTGACACAAGAACATCAAGATTGACTCAATTCATCAAGGAAGCTCGCTCTCTCACGTAGGCCATTGTGTATCCCAGACTCCTCCTCCTCTACTCTCACTTGGCAAACTCACTTTTTAGAATATGACACTCAAAACAAGGATTGTAAAGAGGTGCGCTCATCACTCTCAAACGAATGCCACAAGTCTGGCTCTAAGTACCATAAGCTTGCCCCTTATGTAAATCACCACTAATGTAATCTCACTCACCTAGAAATCATATAGGGCTTTAGCGGGGCTTTTTAATCAAGGTAGGACATAACGAACTATGTTGGGTTCATCTTTCCTTAAGCACTCCATTTTCTCATTTCAGCTCATACCTTCTTGACTCTTTGAGTCATTTTCTTCTTCCTTAGGGAACTAGAGAGGCACCTTGTCACTCTTTCTTACTCATGATAATAATTTTTCTTCTTTTTGTCATCATTCCATGCCTTTCAACATTGTTTTGTTTGAATCCCTTCAACCTTTACTTTCTTTTTGACATGTTTCTTTTTAGCTTTTCATCCTTTTCTTAGCCTTTCCTTTTTCATCAATATTTTTTTCTTCTTTGAACCTTGTATCACTTTGAATTCCTCGTATCTCCTCCAAACTTATGTTTTTGCCAATTGTTCATCATGAATACTGAGGAAAGATTGGGTGCCAAGAGAGGGTCATTATAAAACAGATAAATGCTTGTAATGTGGCTATTGAATGAAAAAGGCTTAGGCTCAAAGGAGTTGACTGGGGATATCATATTGGTAGGATATAGAAGCTTTCAAAAGTCAAAGGGGACCAAGGAGATCCTACAATTACTTCTCAAGTCGAGCTACACTTAGGATTTCACCTAGACAAACATTCAGGGCAAGTTATAGACTTATTGGAACGGGACTTGAACTTGCAATTCAACACCTCACCTCTCAAGCTATTGAATTGTTAAAGAAAATAGAGTCGAGGGCCCACAAAAAGCCTAGTTAAGATTGAAGATCACAGAGGGCTCACAGAAATCACTTGATGATTGTTTTAGTCAACTCAAAATTTTAAAGGTCACAACTAGAGTTTCTTTGCCAATCAACTTGTCTATAACCATGAGGTCGAAGGTAAATGTGTTAGTACCAAGTGAAGCCTACTTGAGCAACTTTTATTTGTTACTACTATATATCAAAGAAAAAAAGAAAAATAGACTCAATCCCTTAAGAAGGTTGTCACGCCATCCATCATTGGGAAGAGCCACCCGGTCCACACAACATTCACCTTTGGAAAGAACCGTGGAATTAAGAAAACCAAAGGCTTATTGATCAAGAAAAATGTAAAAAGAAGCTAAAACTAAAAAAAAAAACTACTAATGGAAATAAGAGGCTAAGTTATTAAGGAAAATTGCAAAAAAAGTTATGAAGTAAACTACGGGAAGGAAAATGAATATGTACAATAATGGGGGAAAACGAATCTATACAAAATGGAAATGAATATATACATGAAATGGCAAAGTTATATACATACCAAAAGTGAAAATAACGATAAGTAAAAATAAAGGAAAATATTATCATAATTATTACACGCCATCAAATCAAAATAAGACCACCCCCAAACAAAAGATAGCATTATCCTCAATGCTAGTAGCAAAAATAAAATCGGGGAAAGGTTAGAGAGTAAAGAAAACTCTCTATGTGGTCTCTGTCTTCATGGGGTCAGGCACATTAGGCGGGTCCTCGGACTGCATAGGCTCATCAACTTCATCCGGGTCCTCAAACTGTATCTCCAAGTCCTTTGACTGGGGCACCACAAATCCTCTCGTTGGCTCTTTAGCAGCCTCCTGCTTTGATGCATGGGATGCATGTGCTGCTGGAGCAGTCTACTACATAAGTAGGTCAAGTGGGATATCTCCGGAAGATGTGAACTTTTGTACCTCCTTCTTCAGCTGCTCTATTGAATCTTTTGAATCATGAGTCTTCCTCATCTTCCTGACCTGCTTTCCCAGCTCCTTTATCGTCTTGCCATGGGAATCCAAGGTCTCAAAGATATTCTTTTGGTTGTCCAAGAGTTTCTTTAATGAATCCTCCACTGATGGAGGTAACTGAAGTTGTGTTGGGGTTGCCTGTGTTGCGACTGCACTGGATAAAACAAACAGCTTTGATGTAGCTTCCTCCATCCAGTTGTTGATGCTAGAGAGCGTCTAAGTAACCTGCAGTGCATTCTGCGGGTATGCGGAAGATGATGGCGCAGATAATGGGTCCATGATAGATGGTCCGGATGAGGGAGGTGGCTTAGCAGCCGAAGAACCCTCCGCTGTGGAAATCTCGTGCCCAGTGGACACTACCATTGGCTCTTCAGACTAGCCAGTGGAGGTAGTGGATTTGCGTTTAGACTTCGGGTTGTCTGCTCCCTGAAGGTTGTACCAAAAGAAGGGCTTCTTCGGCTTCACCTTCGTGTCAAAGTGTCTCCCCTCAACCCCCTGATCCTCTAGGTACATAGTGATGACATTGGGGTAAGGGTAGGATCTTTCTTCCTTCCCGGTTCCCTTGGATATGTTCTGGGCCATGAGGTTCCCCACATTTATTGGGTACCCCGCCATGATAGTAGCTATGAGAATCGCTCTGGCTGGAATGTCACTGTCATGCTGGGACGGATTAAAGAGGTTGCAGACGAAGGTGCACCACCCTTTGGCTTCAAAGCTAAGGGTGTTCCTGGCAATTGAGACTCCAGGTGTAAGCCAGGACGGTGTTTTCCCTTGGATGTCTATCACCTCTGCTAGGCATGGTCGAGAAAGCTTCATCTAATGCCAACTCCTGTACGTATAGAGCTGCGTCCACATCATAAAACCCGGCATATATATTCAATGTTTTGCCATCGAACCGGATATTCTTATTTCGTACCTTAGTCACATAGGTCCCCTTTTTTATGTGGGCAACATTGGCATAGAATTCCTTGACTAGGTACTCATTTGCTTCTGACAACTTGGTAGTGAAGAATTTCCATCCCATTCTTTCATCAAATTGTCTCTTCACATTTGGGTTGTGAGGGATAAGGTCTTTTTCTATGAATTGTCGCTCAAAGGTGAGGGGCCTCTGTGGCCACCATTCCCAAAATTTGTCATAGGCCTTCTCACTCACGAACCTATCTTTCCACATTGCCATCTTCCTTGGTCTAATCAACCCTCCCTCATAGATATCACCTCCTCTCCCGTCGTCTGGGACCTCTTCGACATCTAAATTTATAGGAGCAGCTGTTGAGGCTGGCGTTGCTTCCGGTGGTGAAGATGGTACTGAAGTCATACTATCTCCATTTGAGCCATCAGACAACTCAGAAGAGGAGGTGGGTTGATTGACGAGGCGTAAAGGTTAAGATTGAGCCTCAGGTTGTTGGGCAGAGATTCCCTCGAAAATCTCCCGGGAAGGGAGGTATTCACTAGTGTCAGAGGAGTCAGCCTAAGGTCTCGCAAGTGTGGCCTTTTTCCTAATAATCTTTTGAGGTGCTAAGGGCACTGTTTGCTTCCCTTTTCCCCGGTCTCGAGAGGATTCTGCCCCCCCCCCCCCCCCCCCTACTCTTTTGATTTTTCAGGACCACCACGAGATCGCATCAGTAACTGCAACACACACTCAATGAAAGATCATTAGTAATGTGGTTCAATGAAACCTTAAAGAAATGCAGATGAAATGAACACAGTGCTTCTCAAAATAGGAAATCGCGGATCACGTAAAATAGGAGACCTCGGACTACCAACTCTCTGATCAGGGTCTTTTGCGGACAGCGAAATAATGGACGCAGAAGCGAAAGCCCAAATGCGGACCGCGTAAAAGTGAATGTGGCCGAAAAATTACTTGTCAAACTCTCTGAAGATCATGAGTGTGGACCGAAAAATTTTGGACGCGGACGCGTTAGTTCAAACGCAGACCGCGGAAAAATCACCATTGTCGGCAAAATTATCAGCAATGCATGGTTAGTTAAAGGCTACGCAAACCGCAGAAAACTGACTGCTGATCGCGAAACATAGACCAAACTGGCACTGACAGACATTCAAATATAGGGTTTTCACTAAGTGTTAATAATTGGTTCAATTTTCAAGCATAGTTAATAACCCTACCCCCCATTAAGCATGTAAACATTACCCACATGGAGTTAAGCATGAATTTTGAGATTGTGGCATGTATTAAACCCTAACTAAAAAGAAAAATTAAAATAAAGAGAAAAGAAAGGTAAAAGATAAAATCAATGCAAAGATTTGAGCATACCATATGTGGAATTGTAGTGGAAAATGGACTCTTGATTAATGAGAAATGAGATTGAGAGCCAAAGGAGAGGAAGGTGAACAGTGCTACAGTGTGGTGTAAGAATGAGGTTCAAAAAGTGTAATAGTCCTAGGGACTTTCTATTTATACTAAACGCAGTGGATCCCAACGACTTACCTGAACGCGGTCCATGGAATTCTACCGCAGTCCTTGCTTTTTACCTCTATGAAGGATTGTTCAAGTGCCAGACGGGGTCCACGAAAAAATGGGCGCCAACGCAAAAGCCAACGTGGTCCGCCAAATTTTTAACGCGGACGTGAACTCAACTTTAAGGAGATGGTATTTTTGATCCTATCAAGTGCGCGTCCACGGACAAAAGGTGCCCCTGCAAAAATGCGAGCGTGGTCCGTGAACTTCCCACACTTAGTCAGATTTTTCCCTATCACAGTCATGTACTGTACAATCAATTCCTACACAAACTTCAAAACCAGTTAGTCCAAAACAATGCCTAATCTAAGAAGAAAATAAAAATAGAAAGAAAAACACATGGGTTGCCTCCCAAAAAGCGCTTTATTTAACATCGTGGTACGACACATGTTATCATCAACATTGGAAATTGATCAAGGCCACCACGTGGATGTCATAAAACTTGCCAAGGTAGTGCTTCACTCGATGCCCATTAACTCTGAAGATTTCACCATTTTTGTTTTTCAAATCAAGAGCACCAAACAGAGTCACATGCACCACTTCAAAAGGGCCACTCCTTTTTGACTTGAGCTTTTCCGAAAACAGTTGTAATAGAGAGTTGAATAGAAGAACCAAGTCACCCTCCTTGAATTCCTTGATCCGTGCATATTTGTGATGTAAGTACTTCATCTTGTCCTTATACAAGGATGAGCTGGAATAAGCATGGAGCCGGAACACATTAAGTTCATTTAGTTGCTATACCCGCAGAATTGCAGCAACATCCCATTCAAGGTTTAACTTCTTCAGTGCCCACAAGGCCTTGTGCTCTAGCTCAACCGAAAGGTGGCATTCTTTCCCAAATACCAACCGGTATAGAGATATACTAATTGGCGTCTTGTACGCAGTTTTATAAGCTCACAAAGCATCGTCAACTTTCCTTGACCAATCCGTCCGGTTTGCATTGATAGTTTTTGATAATATGCTCTTTATCACCCTGTTAGAGACCTCCACTTGTCCACTAGCCTGGGGATGATAAAGGGTTGACACCTTATGATTGACACCATACTTAGAAAGTAAAGTATCAAATGCCTTGTTGCAAAAATGAGAACCCCCATCACTGATGATCGCCCTTGGAGTGCCAAACCTTGTGAAGATATTTTTCTTTAAAAATGCCACCACACTCCGTGCCTCATTGTTGAGCAAAGCCACAGCTTCAACCCACTTGGAAACATAATCAACAACAACCAGAATGTAAGTGTTACCACATGAACTCACAAATGACCCCATGAAGTCGTTGCCCTACACGTAAAAAATATCAATCTAGAGAATAGTGGTAAGAGGAATTTCATCCTTCTTGGAAATTCCACCAGCTCTTTGGCACTCATCACACCTCTTAACAAGCTCACTAGCATCTTTATACAGGGTAGGCCAATAAAATCATTAACTAAGAACCTTTGTTGCAGTTCTCACCCCACCATGATGACCACCGTAGGGCGAGGAATGCCAAGCATGAAGAATACTCATTTGCTCCTCTTCTGGAACACATCTCCAGATCACACCATCATTGCAAATATTGAAAAGACATGGCTCGTCCCAATAATAATCTAAGTTGTCCCGTTTAATCTTATTCCTTTGGTTAGAAGAGATCTCACTCGGGACAATGTCGGTCACAAGAAAGTTAGCCACATTGGCGAACCAAGGCACACCATTCAAACACACGGAGAGGAGTAGTTCATCAGGAAAGAAATCATTAATTTCGAGGCCATCATGGGGTCTCCCCTCCTCTTCCAAGCAGGACAAATGGTCCGCACTTGATTCTCACTCCCTTTTCTATCAATGATTTCAAAGTCAAACCCTTGAAGAATAAGAACCCATCTCATCAACCTAGCCTTTGATCCTTTTTGGTCATCAAGTAACGGAGTGTTGTGTGATCGGTGTGCACAATCACTTTGGCACACATGAGATATGGCCTGAAATTTTCCATGGTGAAAACAATGGCTAATAACTCTTTCTCGGTCACTGTAGAATTGACTTGGGGATTATTCATCTTTTTTCTTGCATAATATACCGGATGAAACATCTTGTTGATCCTTTGCCCCAAAATCGCTTCTACCTTAACGTCACTAGCATTGTACATGAGCTCAAATGGTAAGCTCCAATTGGGTGCGGTAATGATGTGAGTGGTTGTCAATTTATACTTGAGAAGATCAAAATCTTTCATGCTATCATCATTGAACACAAACTTCGCATCCTTTTTCAACAACTTGTACAAGGGGTTCACCACTTTTGAGAAATCTTTTATGAACCTTCAGTAGAACCCTACGTGACCAAAAAAGCTCATAACTCCCTTGACGGAAGTAGTAGGAGGGAGCTTTGAAATCACTTCAATCTTCTCTTTGTCAACTTCAATACCGTTCTTTGAGATCTTATGGTCGAGGACAATGCCCTCCTCGACCATAAAGTGGATTTTTTCCCAATTAAGCACTAGGTTGGTCTCTTCACATAGGGTCAACATTTTGTCAAAATTATCCAAGCATTCTTCAAAGGAGTCCCCCACAACACTGAAATCATCCATGAACACTTCGAGGAAGTCCTCCACCATATCCGTAAATATTGTCATCATACACCACTGAAAGGTAGCTGGTGCATTACTTAGACCAAACGACATCTGCAAGAATGCAAATGTTCCATACGGACATGTGAAGGTGGTTTTCTCTTGGACTTCTGGAGCAATGAGAATCTGGTTGTACCCTGAATTTCCATCCAAAAAGCAATAGTAGGTAGGCCCGGCAAATCTATCCAATATTTGGTTAAGGAAGGGCAATGGAAAATGGTCTTTGCGAGTCACTTTTTTCATCTTTTTGTAATCCATGCATACCCTCCAACCGGTTACAGTTCTGGTAAGGATTAATTCATTTCTATCATTCTTGATCACAGTCATGCCCCCCTTCTTTGGCACACATTGTACCACTGAAGTCCATGAACTATTTGAAATGGGGTACACAACCCCTGCGTCTAGATACATAATAATTTCCTTCTTGACGACCTCTTACATGGCCTCATTCAACCTCCTTTGATGTTCCATGGAGGGTTTGGCATCATCATCTAATATAATTTTGTGCATGCAAAAGGCGGGCCTTATACCCCGAATGTCAGCCAAAGTCCATCCAATTGCCTTTTTCCTTCTTTGAAGCACCACAAGGGTGGAGTATACATGCACTTTAGTCAAGCACGAAGAAAGAATAATAGGTAATGTGGAATAAGGGCCTAAGAATTCATACCTGAGATGTGGAGGCAACGGCTTCAACTCCAATGTTGGTGGCTCCTCGATTGAGGGCTTTGTTGGTGGAGTCTTCCGATTATCCAAATCCAACGGAAGTTTACGGGGCCCATATGAGTAGGATACCATTCATTGCAAGGAATTTACACATTCAACCAAGCCTTCCTTCTCATCATCCACATGGTTTAACAACACAGCTTCCAAAAGTCCCTCCACATTGATCATCACACTCGTGTCATCAACAATCGCCTCTGCTACAAGATCCACAAAAGAGAAAACATCGTCGCTATTAGGTTGTCTCATTGATTTGCATATGTGGAATACAAATTTTTCATCGCCCACCCGGAAGGTGAGCTCCCCTGCTTCCACCTCAACCAATGCCTTCGCAGTCGAGAATCACAAAATCTGCATGCAAAATAAACTTGTCGACCCTTTCTAGAACATCATCAATAATCACATGCGGCCTTTTCATTGTTCGATCCGCCATTTGCAATCTCATGGAAGTAGCTCTAGGCTGCCCAATACCTAATGTCTTAAATACGGAATATGGCATAAAATTAATACTTGCTCCCAAATCACACAAGGTTTTTGTGAAATCAGCACTACCAATGGTGCATGGAATTGTAAAGGCACCGGGATCTTGATGAGTCATTTTGATGGTCTCGCAATTCATAGATCTCTTCTTAGTTACCAAGTCCTTCATCAAATTGGCATATGTCGACATTTGTTCGAGAGCTTCCACCAAGGGCACATTGATTGACAATCTTTTCATCATCTCAATAAACTTCTTGAATTGATTTTTTTTGTTTTTCATGGAAAGCGTTTGAGGATACGGTGGAGGAGGCCTAGGCAAAGGGGCCTTGGCTTTTGGCACTATCATTTCTTGTATGTCTGTCACCTGTTCCCTAGACGGGTTCACATTATTTTTAGTCTCCTCCAAGTTGTCATCAATATCTATCCTCACTTCATCATTCCCATACTCATCATTGTCTTGGATCTCATCATCTTTTTGCAACACAACATCATCACAATCTTCTTTGGATTATAGGAACTTGCATCTCCACCTCTACCGCTTCTTGTGATCACCGCCATAGCATGCCCTGTATTGTTCCCGACCTTCGGGTTTACTACCGTATCACTTGGTAGTACCCCTTTAGGGTGAGTATTCAATGCTTGAGAAATTTGACCCATTTGTACTTCCAAGTTTTGGATTGAAGTGGTATGGGAAGCTATTTGGGCATCAAAGTCGGCATTCCTTTCCATCATTTGTTTGCACATACTTTATATCTGCCCCATCTCATTGTTTGAAGAACATTGCCCTTGAGACTGAGATGGAGGCGGATTGTTGTGTTGTTGATACCGGTCTAAATGGCTATCGTCTCCTCCTCATAAGTCAAATCTGTGTCTAATTGGACATAGCTGAAATCTAACACGTGGGACGAGTCACCATGATATTTCCGGAGCATAGATACATGAAATACCAGATGAACGGAGGATAACCCTGGAGGCAACGCAAGTCTATAAGCTACTTCCCCCACTCTATCAAGAATCTCAAATGTCCCGATATACCTAGGGCTCAGCTTGCCCTTCTTCCCAAATCTCCTGAAACCCTTCATGGGTGATACACGAAGCAATACTCTCTCTACAACCATGAATGCCACATCACGAACCTTACGATCGACACAACTCTTTTGCCTGGACTGAGCTGCACGAAGCCAATCTTGTATAATCTTGACCTTATCTAAGGCCTCTTGAACTATGTTCGTACCCAATAATCGAGCCTCTCCCAGATCAAACAATCCAACTCCTCTTGTTGAGCATTAAATTTACCCCTTCCATGGCATTAACTTGCTTTGGCCCCTGAACTTGCTAAAGTTGAGCCTTTGCTAGCTGATTCATAGTGGTTGATAACTCTGTTATGGCATGTCTGTGATCATGAAGTTTCTTGTGAAGGTGGATGACATTAGGGTCACCCTACAGAATGTTTGCCCGACGTTGCCAAGCTGAGGAGGTGCCAGCCATCTCATCTAATATGACACATGCATCGTCAAAAGGCACTTTCATGAAATTTCCCCTGCTAGCTGATTCACCACACATTGGTTGGTTGTGTTAATACTCCTATAAAATATTTGCTAGATCATTCCTTCAGTCATATCATTATTACGGAATTCTTTTACCATTGTCTGGTAACTCTTCCAGATTTCATGTAAGGTTTCATTTGGCTCTTGCTTAAAGGCTAAGATCTCATCCTGTAATACTGCCATATGACCCGGAGAGAAAAACTTTGCTATGAACTTATCAGCCAACTCATCCCAAGTGGTGATGGAATGGTTGGGTATCCTCTCAAGCCAATCCAAAGCTTTCCCACTGAGTGAAAATGGGAAAAGTCTCAATCTCAGAGCGTCATTAGATACATTTGTTTGTTTGCTCCCCCAGTATATGTCTACAAAACCTTTGAGATGCTTATATGTGTTTTGATGGGGAGCTCCGGTGAAGAAACCACTTCGCTCCAATAAAGTCAGCATGACATTGGTTATTTGAAAATTGCCCGCTCGAATCCAGGGCGGGACAATTGCACTTGCGTAGCCTTCATTGGGTAGCACCCGGTGTGCTGCCCTTGGAGGAGGTGGGGGAGGGTTTGGCACGTTGTCATTAACATGGCGGCCTCTTCTTTGGACTTGAGGTTCTAGATTAACCTCATCCGCATCATTTTCATGTACCCCCTCCCCTAGAGGAATATTTTCGAGAGCATCATTAAGAGCCATTTGGTAGCATAACTACCCAACCGGTGGTAACTGCCCGACCGGCTGTAGCACATTGGTAAATGCATGAAGATGTATGTACATATATCACTATATTACAAACATTAACATCTCTATCATATACCTCATTTGGGACTTAGGGACATACTTAGACGTGCTTAAATATCATTTTATGGGAATGAATAACATCGATATCCTTAACTGCTAAGAGTAGAATTACTTATGGAATAGCATTACGTTTACGTATCGTTACTTGGATCATGCCAAAAGAAAGAAGTATTAGCCTTAACATACCTGGAGTAGAGAAAAACCTATATAATATTCTTGGAAAAGGTTGCATCGTATTCCCTAAGAATTGCAAAATCTCGTTGCTATTATGCTAAGAAGTTTCATATGAATTCTTGTTGAATATCGTTACTTAGTGATGGTATGTCTCCGTTAAATTTCCTAACTGAAATCATTGATAATGCTCCAGAACAAACAATCAGCTTTTTAGTTAGCAATTGGAGCTTAGTAGGTTTGGTTGTAAGAAGTCTTGTTGGAAATAAGTAAGAATTGCTAACGTTCCGTAGTGTCTTGTGGTTAATGTGCAATAGCTAATGTGTAAAGCTCACATTTGTAGGAATTTGTAAGAAATTAAGTGTCTTGGTATTATTAAATTACTTTTTCCACCTATAAAGAATGACAAAGTGTTATATCTTTAAGAAGTGGCTTGCTACCACGTGGGGATGGGGGGGGGGATTTTAATCTTTATATAATTTATTAGTTAATTAGGTAATATCCCGTCGGTCATTTTGAGCTCTAGCACGTCGTTCAGCGGTTTAAAGTCATGAGCAGCTTCGTTTCAGGTATTATGACCCGTGGGCATAGTCGGAATTGAATTCCAGGAAGTTTAGAATTGATTTGGAAAGAAAAATTCTCATTTCAGAAGCCTTAAGTTGGAGAAATCAGCTAAGATTGGAATTTCGAGTAAACGACCTCTGAATAAAGATTTGAAGGTTCTAGCAGGTTCATATGATGATTTCATACTTGGGTGTATGTCCGGCTCGGGGTTTGGATAACCAGGGAGCGCTTCGGCGTATATTGTGGAAGTTAGCATTTTAGAAGGATTTCATGAATTTGGGCTTGAAGTGCATATCAGTGAGGTTGATGTCCATTTGGGATTCCCAGTCAGGGAATAGCTCCATATGGTGATTCTGGAATTTGGATCGCGATTGGAAGTGAATTTGGATGCCCGTAGGTCATTTTGGGGTCATTTGGCTAAAGATAGAAATTTGACGATTTTTGAGTAATCCGACCAGAAGTAGAAGTTTTGATATCAAGGTCAAAATGCGATTCCAAAAGTTGGAGCATGTCTATAATGTTGAATATGACTTGTGTGCAAAATTTAAGGTCAATCGGGTGTGATTTGATAGGTTTCCGCATCAAATGTAGAAGTTTGAAATTGTAAGTTCTTAAAGAATTGGATTTGAGTGTGATTCGTGATTTCGGCATTGTTTGATGTGATTTGAGGGCTCGAGCAAGTCCGTGTCATGTTTTGGGACATGATGGTGTGATTGGACGGGGACTCGAGGGCCCCGGGTGGATTCCGGGTGATTGACGGATCAATATTTAAAGTTGGAGAAGGCTGAAGGTTGTTTTCATCTAGTGTAATCGCACCTGCGAGGCTTTAATCGCAGGTGCGGCTAAGGGCGCCGCAGGTGCGAGATCGGGACTGGAGCTGAGGAGGCCGCAGGTGCGGAAGATTGGTCGCATCTGCGGAATCGCATGTGCGAAGAAGGATCGCAGGAGCGGGAGTTGTTGGGATGACTCAGAGCCGCACCTACGATTGAATTTTTACAGGTGCGGAGCCGCAAAAGCGGCTATTGCACCGCAGGTGTGTAAAACGCTGGAGGCAGAGGGGTGTTTTAAGAACGCATTTTTTGGCCATTTCTCTCATTTTGGTGTGGCGATTTTGGGGGCTTCAAGAGGGTGATTTTTAGCAAGAATCACTAGGTAAGTGAGTTCTTCCCATTCCTAAGTTAAATATGTGATCTTACATGGATTTGAACATGAAAATTGGTAGGAAATTTAGGAAATTTTTGAAGAAAACTAGAAAATGTAAATTTGGAATTTAGCCACAAATTTGAGTATGGAATGTAGAGTAAATTGCATGATTGAACTAGTAGAGCTATGGGTAGCATGTATCTCCAACAATTTTGGATTTCCGGGCACGTGGGCCCGAGGGCATTTCTCCGAGCGGGGTTGGGAAAGTATATAATCTGAATTTGATGTGAGTATTAGGATGAATTTTCATTGCTTTGCCATTATGTGGTAGTTTCAGAGCGTTGTGCATCCGTTGGAGTCATCGGATGGGCTTGGAAGCTGGTGTGGTGTAATGACCCGACCGGTCGTTCCGTGAGATTTACCCCATTTCCCTTATTTATGTATTTGTTATATATCGTTATCTTGTTTTTGATATGGTGGATCAGTTGGTTTGGGTTAGGAGTGGTTATGGTGAGAGTTTAGGCATTTAGCCTTTTAAAGTAGCCTAATAGTTGAAAAAGTCAACTGAGAGTTGACTTATTGGTAGACGACCTCGGAATGTGGATTTTATGGCTCGATTAGCTTCGTTAGGTGATTTGGGACTTAGAAGTGTGTTCAGAATATTTTTGTGATGTCCGGTGTAGAATGAGGCTTGAATTGGCGAAAGTTAATTTTTGGCGATTTCCGGTCGACAGTTGAAAATAGGCTATCGGGGTCGGAATGGAATTCCGGAGGTTTGAGCAGGTTCGTAATGTCATTTTGGATATGTGTGCAAAATTTCAGGTCAATCGGAAGGGTTTTAGTTGGTTTCGGCGCAGTTGGTGAAATTTAGAAGTTTCAAAGCTCTTAGGCTTGAATTTGATGTAAATTTAGTGTTTTCGTGTTGTTTTTGGTGTTTCAAGGGCTCGAATAAGTTGGAATAACGCTATGGGGTGTGTTGATATGTTTGGTTTGGGCCCCAAGGGGCTCGGGATTTATTTCGGATGGTTAGCGGGAAGTTGGAGTGATTTTTAGAAATCTGCAGGTAGTTGGATTGTTGGTGTTTTCGCACCTGCGGAAGGGGAGCCGCATGTGCGGTTACGCAGGAGCGGAGAAAAAGGTCGCAGGTGCGAGTTTTGACTGTGTAGGGAATGGTCCGTAGGTGCGAGGAGTTTGTCGCACCTGCGATGTCGCTGGTATGGAAGGTGCATCGCACCTGCGAAGCCGCAGGTAAGGAAAGATGGTCGCAGGCGCGGGAAATTTCCTGTTAAGTGAGTTTCGCAGGTGCGCACCTGGGACTGCAGGTGCGGAAATGACTGGGCAGAACAGTATAAAAAGGACCCCCTCCGCGAAATTTCTTATTTTTCATCAATTTGCATGCGGGAGGAGTCCATTGAAGGTGATTTTGAGAGAGAAAATTCAAGGTTCTTCCGCAAAGGTAAGTTCTTTGGCTGTTAATCGCGTTCCTATGCTATTTTGTTAGGATTATGCTTGAGAATTTAAGGATTTGAGTAGGGAAAAGTTTGAAAAAATGGGAGGAAAGAATTGGGATTTCTTTTGAGGTTTTTGAATGGCAATTGTGGTCCGATTTTAGTGTTCTTGGTATGTATAGAATCGTGGGAGGACGAGGTTTCTAGTGATGTAAAAATTATCGAATTCTGAGACATGGGCTTAGGGCTCGGGTTTGGCCGAATTTCGAGATTTTTGGTTAAAATTAGTGATTTCCGATTGGGTTGTGTTCCTTGAGTATATGTTAATGATGTTGAACTGGTTTTTGCTAAATTCAGAGCAATCGGGAGAAAATTTGATGGTCAAAGGCATAGAGGACTAGTTACGCGGCCTGGTGGAGGTAAGTAATGGTCTTAAATCTTGTCCTGAGGGTATGGAACCCCGGACTGCATTATTTTCTCACTGAATTTGGAATGGTGCACATGTCGGATTAGGAAAAACGTGCCGCGTACTAAATTTTGGATTAGACTAGGTCCTCTCCGCGGCAACTAACNTTGGATTGGACTAGGTCCTCTCCGCGGCAACTAATGAGTTGCATATTTACTCAAAATCTTATGTTAAATTATGTTCTAAAGATTTGTGAAATATTTGGGCTATAAATCGTGTTTGGGGCCTCGTGACGATCTGTTTAGACCCTATGAGGGCGTTTTACTGTTGTTTTACTCACTACCTATTGATGATTTTACTCAGCATCATTGTGCATACTGTTTTCTTTGAAACTCAGCCTGATTTACACTACATGAGCATTAAAATGATGTTTGCGGGTCGAGTACCCCGTTCTATTACTTCGCCCGAGGGGCTTTTCGAGTGGTTCCACCGAGTGTGGCCGAGCGCCAAGAGTGATGGTGAGGTGCTGAGTGATATTAGCGCTTGGGGTGAAGGAGCCCCTCTAGAGTCTGTACAGACCCACCCTCAGTGAGCGCACTGAGTGCGAGTGACAAGTTATTGGGAGGCATGAGTCACTGTGAGGTGCTGAGTGATTGTGAGGCATGCCCGAGGGGCTGATTATGAAACATGTTTTGCCCAAGGGGCTACTTATAATTTTACTACATTCATTTGCATACCAAATCTTTGTTTTAAAGTTGTTAAAAATGTGCATTGTTTTAAGGAGTTTTATGAAGTTGATTTCTAAGGCATGATGATTTCATATATCTATGTATACTATTTGAAAGTAAGGCTGTGTATATTGTGACTTGATGACAT
Organism: Nicotiana knightiana; assembly: GCA_005239525.1. Lineage (NCBI taxonomy): Eukaryota > Viridiplantae > Streptophyta > Magnoliopsida > Solanales > Solanaceae > Nicotiana > Nicotiana knightiana. The sequence goes on along the minus strand of ML399426.1, from coordinate 46,267 downwards.
TGATTTTTATGTGACTCCTTGCTAGTTAGACTTGATTTATTTCCATTACCACTGAGTTGGCGTACTCACATTACTCCATGCACCTCTGTGTGCAGATTCATGAGCAGATATCGAGCATTAGCTTTTATATATCGCAGCGGAGCCGGATCGTGGGGGTATAGAGGTAGTTGTTCAGCGTTCGCAGCATCGCTGCTTTCCCTTCCTGTTGTACTTAGCTTTGATTCGGGGTTTTGTATCATAATACTTTATTTTTGTTTATTTCACTAGATGTTCATGACATGTTGGCTTTGGGTTTTGGAGATGGCAGTACTGTATATAAAGAATTTGGCCTATTATATTAAGTAAATTTTTTTATATTGTATGAAATGCTTGAAACTTAAATGAGATTTTAAAAAGAAAATGTGAACACGCGGTAGTCAGCTAGCCTATTACCACGATAGGCGCCATAACGGAAGGTTAGGATTTGGGGTCGTGACAGTTTAGTATCAGAGCCCTAGGTTACATAGGACTAAACGATCATGAGCAGGTTTAGAAGAGTCTTGCGGATCGGTACGGAGACGTCTGTACTTATCTTCGAGAGGCTGCCAAACTTTTAGGAAAAATTATATCTTTCTTGAACTCTTTCATGCTGATCTATTGATTCCTGAAATCTGAACTTACGTTTTTTCATTCTCTCACAGATGGTGAGGACATGCCATACCAATCAGGGTGACCAGTCACCGGCTAGACCAGTGAGAGGTCGAGGCTATGGTAGGGGTAGGGGCTAGCCCGCGCAGCAGCCGGAGAAATACCTCAGGATTCCCCTATCGATCATGATCAAGTTCCCGCCGATGGTATCCCAGCGGGACAGGCTCAGGCACCAGCAGTGCCTATGGTTATTTCGGGTCTTTAGGAGGCCCTGTCTCAGATATCGTCAGTATGTACCGGTTTGGCTCAGCTCGTTGCCATGTATTCTTCTACCACCACAGCTTAGGTCGGGGGAGGCAATCAGAGTCCAGCTGCCCGGGCACCTGAGCAGGATGCACAGGGTATTCAGGCACCGGGAGCAGCACCGGCTCAGCTAGCTACTCCAGTTCAGGATTATGTGGTCCCTGCTATGCCTGAGGACGAGCAGCGCAGGTTGGAGAGATTCAACAGACTTCAGCCTTCGACTTTCAGCGGTACAGAGGGCGAGGATGCCCAGGGTTTCTAGATAGGTGCCAGAGGATACTGCGCACCGCGGGTATTCTGGAGACCAGTGAGGTCTCGTTTGTGACATTTCAGTTTGCCGGTGCTGCCTTTACTTGGTGGAGTCTTTCGAGAGGCGTAGACCGGTTGGTTCACCACCTCTTACCTAGCAGCAGTTCTCCACGATCTTTTTGGAGAAGTATGTTCCTCAGTCCCATAGAGAGCAGTTGTGCCAAAGGAGAGTTATCATTCACTCAGTACGAGATGAGATTTTTCGAGTTGGCTAGGCATGCTTATGAGATTATCCCTACTGATAGGGAGAGGGCGAGGAGGTTCATATATGGTCTTTATTATCATCTTCGGTTGTTTATGACTCGGGAGAGAGTATCGGGTGCTTCATTCGAGTAGGTTATTGACATATCTCGAGATATTGAGCCTGTTCTCCGCTAGGAGCGGGAGGAGAAGGAGGCCAAGAGGCCTTGTGGTTTGGGCAGTTCCAGTGGTACTCCCTTCAGGGGACAGTTTCAGCAGGGTAGGGGCCGTTCATTTAGGCCTCCTTAGTCAGGCCGCCCAACATATAGTGGTGCATCCTCGGGGAAGGTTCCCCGTGGTTCTCAGTCAGGCCGTACCTCTTTTGGTGCCCTCCCAACTCAGAGTGTAGCTCGAGCACCTCCAGTTCAGGGTTTATCTATACAGGAGTCTTCCAGTGGTCGTACAGGCACTAGGGGTATCTATCAGTCCCCGCCTCCAGCTCCAGGCAGTTGTTTTGAGTGTGGAGAGTTCGGGCACGGGTGGAGGCAGTGTCCCCGCCGTTCTGGTGGATCTTCTCAGCAGAGGGGCCAGCCCTCGACTTCAGCTCCAGTCACTTCACCAACCGCCCAGGCAGCCAGGGGTGGTGGTCAGTCAGCCAGAGGCCGCTCTAGAGGGGGAGGTCAAGCAGGGGGAGGTCAGGCTCGTATGTATGCATTTCCAGCCAGGCGAGATGCTATGGCCTCAGATGCCGTGATTGCAGGTATTTTTTCAATCTGTTGTCATGATGCCTTGGCTTTATTTGACCCTAGTTCCATATATTCCTATGCTTCTTCATATTTTGCCAGTTTTCTGGATGTGCCCCGTGAGTCTCTAGTCACCTCTATTCATGTGTCAACTCCGGTGGGCGATACAACTGTTGTGGACCGTGTGTATCGGTCGTTCATTATATCTATTGGGGGTCTAGAGACCCAAGTGGACCTACTGTTACTCAGCATGGTCGATTTTAACATGATTTTGGGCATGGATTGGTTATCTCCGTGCCACGTTGTTCTTGATTGTCACGCTAAGACCGTGACCTTAGCTATGCCGGGGTGTCCGAGGGTTGAGTGGAGAGGTTCTTCCGAGTATATGCCTAGCAGGGTGATTTCTTACCTGAAGGCTTGGCGCATGGTTGAAAAGGGGTGTTTATTTTATTTGGCCTTTGTGAGGGATGTCGGTGGTGAGACTCCCGCTATTGACTCAGTTTATGTGGTCCGTGATTTTCTGGATGTGTTTCCTGCAGACCTGCCAAGCATGCCACCTAATAGGGATATTGATTTTGGTATTGACCGGGTGCCAGGCACTCAGCCTATTTCTATTCCACCATATCGTATGGCTCCAGCAGAGCTAAAGTAATTGAAGGAGCAGCTTCAGAAGCTCCTGGATAAGGGGTTAATTCGACCTAGTGTGTCACCTTGGGGTGCACCAGTGTTGTTCGTTAAGAAGAAGGATGGGTCCATGCGTATGTGTAGTGACTATCGGCAGTTGAATAGGGTTATGGTGAAGAACCGGTATCCCTTACCCTTCATTGATGATTTTTTTGACCAGCTTCAAGGAGCCAGAGTGTTTTCCAAGATTGATTTGAGATCTGGGTATCATCAGTTGAGGATTCGGGATTCTGATAATCCGAAGACTGCTTTCAGGACCAGGTATGGTCATTATGAGTTCTTGGTTATGTCATTTGGGCTGACCAATGCCCCAGTTGCGTTCATGCAATTGATGAACAACGTATTTCAGCCTTATCTTGATTCCTTCATCATTGTGTTCATTGATGATATCCTGGTTTATTCTCGTAGCCAGGAAGAGCATGCTCAGCATTTGAGACTTGTGTTACAGAGATTGAGAGAGGAGAAACTTTATGCAAAATTCTCCAAGTGTGAGTTTTGGCTGTGATCGATAGTTTCTTGGGGCACGTGGTGTCTAGTGAGGGGATTTAGGTTGATCCAAAGAAAATAGAGGCGGTACAGAGTTGTCCCAAACCGTCCTCAGCTACAGAGATTAGGAGTTTCCTTGGTTTGGCGAGATATTACCGTCGCTTTGTGGAGGTATTCTCTTCGATTGCTTCGCCTTTGACCAGATTGACCCAGAAGGGTGCTCTATTCAGATGGTCTGATGAGTGTGAGGAGAGCTTTCAGAAGCTCAAATCAGCATTGACTACAGCTCCAGTACTAGTTTTGCTTTCTGGTTCGGGTTCTTACACAATTTATTGTGATGCTTCTAGAGTTGGCTTGGGAGAGGTATTGATGCAGGACGGTAGGGTGATTGCCTACGCGTCCAAACAGTTGAAGGTGCATGAGAAGAATTATCCAGTGCACGATCTTGAGTTAGCTGCCATTGTCCATGCCTTAAAGATTTAACGGCATTATTTGTATGGAGTGCAGTGTGAGATTTTCACTGATCATCACAGTTTGCAGTATCTGCTAAGGCAGAAGGAGTTGAATTTGCGTCAGAGGATATGTTTAGAGCTCCTCAAGGATTATGACCTCACTATCTTATATCATTCGGGGAGGGCCAATGTAGTGGCTGATGCCTTGAGTCGCAGAGCAGAGAGTTTGGGGAGTTTAGCTTACCTTCCAGTAGCAGAGCGACCATTAGCTCTTGATGTTCAGGCCTTGGCAGGTCAGTTGGTGAGATTGGATCTATCAGAGCCTTCGCAGGTGTTGGCTTGTGTAGCCTCCGGGTCTTCTCTTTACGATCAGATTAGAGCATGCCAGTATGATGATCCATATTTGCTTGTTCTTCAGGATAGGGTACGTGACGGTGATGCCAGAGATGTGGCTATTGGTGATGATGGGGTCATGAGGATGCAGGGCCGTATTTGCGTGCCAAATGTAGATGGGCTTCGAGATTTGATTCTAGCAGAGGCTCATAGTTCGCGGTATTCCATCCATCCGGGTGCCGCGAAGATGTATCAAGATTTGAGGCAGCATTATTGGTGGAGGGGAATGAAGAAGGATATTGTGGAGTTTGTGGCTCGGTGTCTCAACTGGCAGTAGGTCAAGTATGAGCACCAGAGACCAGGTGGATTGCTTCAGAGGTTCGATATTTCGGAGTGGAAGTGGGAGCGGATCACCATGGACTTCGTAGTTGGACTCCCACGGACTTCGAGGAGGTTTGATGCTATATGGGTTATTGTGGATCGGCTGACCAAGTCCACGCACTTCATTCCTGTTGGTACTACGTATTCATTGGAGAGGTTAGCTGAGATTTATATCAGGGAGATTGTCCGGTTGCATGGGGTTCCAGTTTCTATCATTTCCGACAGAGGCACTCAGTTCACATCTCAGTTTTGGAGAGTCGTGCAGAGAGAGTTGGGTACTCAGGTTGAGTTGAGCACCACGTCTCATCCTCAGACCGACGGGCAGTAGGAGAGTACCATCCAGATTTTGGAGGACATGTTGCGTGCTTGTGTGATTGACTTTGGTGGTTCATGGGATCTGTTTTTGCCACTAGCGGAGTTTGCATATAATAACAGCTATCAGTCTAGTATTCAGATGGCTCCGTATTAGGCTTTGTATGGTAGGAGGTGTAGGTCTCCGGTTGGTTGGTTTGAGCCGGGCGAGGCCAGGCTATTGGGCACAGACTTGGTTCAGGATGCTTTGAGTAAGAGAAAGTTGATTCAGGAGTGGTTCGCACGGTGCAGTCTAGGAAGAAGAGTTATGCGGACCGGAAGGTCCGAGATGTGTCTTTCATGGTTGGGGATAAGGTGTTGCTGAAGGTGTCACCCATGAAGGGTGTTATGAGATTTGGGAAGAGAGGAAATCTGAGTCCCAGGTTCATTGGGCCATTGAGGTACTTCAGAAGGTTGGGGAGGTGGCTTATAGTCTTGCTATGCCTCCCAGTTTATCGAGTATTTATCCAGTATTCCATGTTTTGATGCTCCAGAAGTATGTTGGTGACCCTTCCCATGTCTTGGACTTCAGCACGGTTCAGCTCGAGGGTGATATGTCATATGAGGTAGAGCCAGTGGCTATTTTGGGTCGACAGGTAAGGAAGCTGAGGTCTAAGGATATAACTTCAGTGAAGGTTCAGTGGAGAGGGCAGCTGATGGAGGATGCCACCTAGGAGACCGAGCGGGAGATGCAAGACAGATATCCTCACTTATTTGAGACTCCAGGTATGTTTCTAGACCCGTTCGAGGATGGATGTTTGCTTAAGAGGGGGAGGATGTAACGACCCGACCGGTCGTTCCGTAAGATTTACCCCATTTCCCCTATTTTGGATCAGTTGGTTTGGGTCCGGTGTGGTTATGGTGAGAGTTTAGGCATTTAGCATTTTAAAGTAGCCTAATAGTTGACAAAGTTAACTGAGAGTTGACTTATTGGTAAACGACCTCTGAATGTGGATTTTATGGCTCAGATAGCTTCGTTAGGTGATTTGGTACTTAGGAGTGAGTTCAGAATATTTTTGTGATGTCCGATGTAGAATTAGGCTTGAATTGGCGAAAGTTAGTTTTTGGCGATTTCCGGTCGGCAGTGGAAAATAGGCTATCGGGGTCGGAATGGAATTCTGGATGTTTGAGCAGGTCCTTAATGTCATTTTGGATATGTCTGCAAAATTTCAGGTTAGGAGGTGTTTTGGTTGGTTTCAGCGTAGTTGGCGAAATTTAGAAGTTTCAAAGTTCTTAGGCTTGAATTTGATGTAAATTTGGTGTTTTCGTGTATTTTTTTGTGTTTCGAGGGCTTGACCAAGTTAAAATAATGCTATGGGGTGTGTTGGTATGTATGGTTGGGGCCCCGAAGGGCTCAGGATTGATTTCGTATGGTTGACGGGAAGTTCCAGTGATTTTTAGAAGTCTGCAGGTTGCTAGATTGCTGTGTTTTCGCACCTGTGGAAGGGGAGCCGAAGGTGCGGTTACGCAGGAGCAGAGAAAAAGGTCGCAGGTACGAGTTTTCACAGTGTAGGGAATGGTCCGCAGGTGCGAGGAGTTTGTCGCACCAGCGATGTCGTTGGTGCGGAAGGTGCATCGAACCTGCGAAGTCGCAGGTGCGAAAAGATGGTTGCAGGTGCGGGAATTGGCCCGTTAAGTGAGTTTCGTAGGTACGCACCTGGTAACGCAGGTGCGGCCAATTGTCCGCAGGTGCGGAAATGACTGGGCAGAACAGTATAAAAAGGACCCCCTCCGCGAAATTTCTTATTTTTCATCAATTTGCATGCAGGAGGAGTCCATTGAAGGTGATTTTGAGAGGGAAAATTCAAGGTTCTTCAGTAAAGGTAAGTTTTTTGGTTGTTAATCCCGTTCCTATGCTATTTTGTTAGGATTAGGCTTGAGAATTTAAAGATTTGAGTAGGGAAAAGTGGGAAAAAAATGGGAGGAAAGAATTGGGATTTCTTTTGAGGTTTTGGAATGGAAATTTTGGTCCGATTTTAGTGTTCTTGGAATGTATAGAATCATTGGAGGACGAGGTTTCTAGTGATGTAAAAATTATCGATTTCTGAGTCGTGGGCCCAGGGCTCGGGTTTGGCCGAATTTCGAGAATTTTGGTTAAAATTAGTGATTTTCGATTGGGTTGTGTTCCTTGAGTATATGTTAGTGATGTTGAACTGGTTTTTGCTAGATTCGGAGCAATAGGAAGAAAATTTTATGGGCAAAGGCAGAGAGGACTAGTGCCGCGGCCCAGTGGAGGTAAGTAATGGTCTTAAATCTTGTTCTGAGGGTATGGAACCCCGGACTGCATTATTTTCTGACTAAATTTGGAATGGCGCACATGTCGGATGACCAAAAACGTGGCGCGTACTGATTTTTGGATTGGACTAGGTCTTCTCCGCGACAAATAATGAGTTGCATATTTAATCAAAATCTTATGTTAAATTATGTTCTAAAGATTTGTGAAATATTTGGGCTATAAGCCGTGTTTGGGGCCTCGTGTCGATCTGTTTAGACCCTATGAAGGCATTTTACTGTTGTTTTACTCACTACCTGTTAATGATTTTACTCAGCCTCATTGTGCATACTGTTTTATTTGAAACTCAGCCTGATTTACACTATATGAGCATTAAAATGATTTTTTCAGGTCGAGTACCCCGTTCTATTACTTCGCCCGAGGGGCTTTTCGAGTGGCTCCACCGAGTGTGGCCGAGGGCCAAGAGTGATGGTGAGGTGCTGAGTGATATTAGCGCTTGGGCTGTAGGAGCTCCTCCAGAATCTGTACAGACCCCCAGTGAGCGCACCGAGTGCGAGTGACGAGTGATTGGGAGGCATGAGTGACTGTGAGGTGCTGAGGGATTGTGAGGCATACCCGAGGGGCTGATTATGAAACATGTTTTGCCCAAGGGGCTACTTATGATTTTACTACATTCATTTGCATATCAAATCTTTGTTTTAAAGTTGTTAAAAATGTGCATTGTTTTAAGGACTTTATGAAGTTGATTTCTAAGGCATGATGATTTCGTATAGCTATGTCTACTATTGGAAAGTAAGGTTGTGTATATTATGACTTGATGACATTGATTTTTATGTGATTCCTTTCTACTTAGACTTGATTTGTTTCCATTACTACTGAGTTGGCGTACTCACATTACTCCCTGCACCTCTGTGTGCAGATTCAGGAGTAGATATCGAGCATTAGCTTTTATATATTGCAGCGGAGCCGGATTGTGGGGATATAGAGGTAGCTGTTCAGCGTTCGCAGCATTTCTACTTTCCCTTCCTGTTGTACTTAGCTTTTATTCGGAGTTTTGTATCATAATACTTTATTTTTGCTTATTTCACTAGATGCTCATGACATGTTGGCTCTGAGTTTTTGGGATGGTAGTACTGTATATAAAGAATTTGGCCTATTATATTAAGTAAATTTCTATATATTGTTATGAAATACTTGAAACTTAAAAGAGATTTACAAAAGAAAATGTGAACACGCGGTAGTCGGCTAGGCTAGTACCACGATAGGCGCCATCACAGCCAGTTAGGATTTGGGGTTGTGACATGTGGGAATTTCGGACCGAGGTAAGACTCCTTTGTAACTTTTAAGGGGAATCGTCCCCCTAGGTGAATTATTTCAATACATGCTATTATCTTCGGGGGCTACGTACGCACGAGGTGACGGGAGTCCGTGCGTAGCTCCTATTATGCCATGTCCGGGTAGTCTAGGACCCACTAGCACGCCTTACGTGTTATACCTGTAATCATGCCTGTAATATTAAACTGCTAATATAATCGAAGACGTAATTGAATATCTAAAAGAAAACTGGAGTTCATCTTGTTAATCTTCTAAAAAGAGAATTTATCTCTCTGGATATTTGTGTACCTGGACTAGGTTGTATCGTGGAATATAATTAAACTTGACAAATGAGTTTCAAAAACAAATGATTTCAAAACCTATATTTCATGTTTCTTTTAATAAGGATTTTACCACTTTCCTGAGAAAATTGTTTTCTTGATAAAATACGGATTTAATATGTGGATAATTGTAACTTTGGGTGCCTGAGTCGCTTAAGTGATTCGCGAGCAAGAAGACCCTGTATTTGTGTGTGTATTCATATAAGCACCTAAGTCGCATGTATGATTCGCGAGCAGGCTAGCCGTATTATTTTAACTGCGTCGCATGATCAATTCGCGAGCGGGGCAGATAGATGCATCTATGGCTCGAGTAGTTCGACCCTTCTGCAGTGCATAGTTTGTTATTGTTTGTCCGCGTCGTTCAACCCTCGACATTGCTTGCGCATGATATTTACTGCATAGTTGCTATCATTTTGCCTGATTACTGGCCTGAAATATTAGGTTTTCAATTGAATGACAAAGATTTAAAGTTATCAAAAAGATTTTGGAAGAAGTTGTTCCTTCCCGTCGATAAATTGTCATTTGATTAAATCACTATGCTGATTAATTGTCATTAATATGACAAAGATATAAAGTGTTAAACTTGAACGGAGTCAAAAAAATTTATTCCTGATTTTAATGAATTGCCTATGATAATCATGCTTAGTGTCACTCTTAAATATTTTAAATTGACCTTTAGTAAGTGTCTACTTTGACCTCTCATCACTACCTCTCTGAGGTTAGGCGGGCGACTTACTGAGTACAAGTTATTTTTGTACTCGTGCTACACTTGCTATGCATTTTTATTGCACAGGTACTTTCATAGCAATGTGAAGGATTCGGAGACTTAGGCGAGCTGCATCATCCTGAGGTGATTCGCAGCTGACAGAGTCTCCTTAGTACTGTATCTATTTCATTTATATTTCCTTGTCCAGTTGTATTTCGGACAGGCTTGTAATGATTGTTGAATTCTTAGAAATTGATCATGTACTTGTGACACCGGGTTCTAGAATATGTATTGGGATATAATTTCATAAGTGTAATGTTTAAACCATTGTTTTAATTAACAGACTTTTATTTGGTTAATATGTAATGAAGTGAAAGGAAGTGTTTTCATAAATGTTTTAAAATAGAAAGTTATTTCAATTAATTAATGTTTTGGCTTGCCTGACCTTGATGTCCGGTGCCATCACGACCTTAGGGATTTTGGGTCGTGACAAATTGGTATCAGAGCGCTAGGTTCCCGTAGTTCTCACGAATCATGAGCAAGTCTAGTAGAGTCTTGCGGATCGGTACGGAGATGTCTGTACTTATCTTCGAGAGGATACATGGCTGTTAGGAGTATTTCTCTTCTTGATTCTTCAACGTGCGAGTTGATTCCTTTGAGGCTTATGCCTATGTTCATTCCTACTCAATATTACGTGTTGCGAAGCGCATGCTATGGATCAAGAATTTGAGGAATGGAAATGGTGCTACGAATGTAATCTTAGATGCTTTCATGTGTAATTGGTCGTGGATGTTGTTATGGCCTTGCAAAAGGGTAATATGTTATTTCAGCTCAGTAGCTGTGTTTCTGGGAGCCTTAAGGTTGTGCTCGGGTAGTGATGATGTTTGCAATTGATTGTCGCGCGGTGTCGATATGATGATAGAACGTTTGACCGTATGTTGGGGGAGATGAATGGTTTGAATGGAGGTCTTCTCAGGGTGTGATTTAGAGATTTCAGTGCTTTTGTGACAGCAGAGGAAGGGCATTTGGATTATGAATGGTCCGGTTGGGGTTGATAAGGTAGTAAGACTTGGTGTCTTCAAGTGAGATGGGATATGCACCTGTGACGTGTCATTTTCATCACTTATCAAATGGAATGTGTTAATTTGTCGGTGCTATGGGTTTTTCGGTTGCGTGGGGTCAGAGTACTGAGAGGAAACATTGAATAATTCAGTTGGCAGAGATCGTGAGGTGCGGTGGTTCAGTGCCAGATAGAGCTTTGTAATGGAGGCAGCTAAAGAAGCGATGATCTTCGGAGAGCTTGAAGTCGTGGTGATCTACTGGTTTGAGAGCTACAGAGAATGGTCCTGAAGTGAGGCTAGGCAGTGGTTCCATTTCTAAGAGGCTAGGTATAAGAGTGGAAGTCGAGCAGTCGCAAAGTAGGGGGAGCGGCAGCACAGCTTGGAATTTGAAAATATTGTCGCGCATTAATGGGTGTCCATGAGGAGCGGACGGATTAGTATGTTGGTAAATGAAGCAGGGCGTAGGATGGGGTATCAAAGTATCAGAGAGCGTGCATTTCAGCGTCGTTGGGAGGTGTCCGCGGGTGATTTCCACATGTGGGTTGTCTTCCGTGAATAGGTTAGCGATGGCGGGGTTGGCAGGTCTCAGTGAGAAGTTCGAGTGGCTATTCGGTAGGAGGTAGAATATGTGAAGGATGCTAGAGGATCTTAGTAGTTAGGGAGGGCTAGCAAGAGAATTTGGAAGAATTGGACGGATGGGTTGAGCAAGATCGTGTTATCAACGGAGAAAGGATCTCGGCGGGGTCAAGAGTAGTGCAAGGAGTAGCTTCGAGCTAAGTGGGGGAGTCCCACCATCTGCAGTTGGGTCATAGGGTTGTCTTCGCATAGGGTCGTGGATTGTCAACATGTTGGCAAGTTATTTTAGCTAAGGGAAAGGAGTAAGATGGTAATTGTGCATCAGATTTGATGAATATGTGCAAAAGTTGGCCCTGTCGGGCCAGGTTTGTGCTCAAAAGATTCAGAACTTATGCTTAAGGCATGGGCGAGTTGTAAGGTTAGTGACTCAATCATATGTTTCATTGAAAATGATGTTCCTGTGCTAGGAGAGCCCTGGAGTTGATTGTATTCGGGGCCAATCAGAGTGGGTGACTCTCAATAGCGGTCCTAGTGAGTTCAAAAGTTAAGAATGCAGTGTTTAAGGATTTCTGGCAGCAGTATGATCGAGAATCGAGCTTTTGCAGAGTAATCTCTGAGAGAAAAAAAGGATGGTTGGAATGTTCTATGATATGTTTCAGCATGCAGGATAATATTGGAGGAGTGAGAGAAATAGACTCCGAATTGAAGAAAATATTACCAGAAGAGTATGAGACGGGTTGCGGGATTTGGGCAACATAGTCTCGTGAATCAAGGTCACTCGGGATGAGTGAGGGTTGAGTTTGCTATGGGTTGAAGGAAGTTGTTATTAGTCCTGAGGTAATTGAAGATGATTAAAAGAAGATAGATTGATTAGCCATGGTTGAAATGGCACATTTGCGGCAGTGATCGTTTCCTTTGATGTGATTTAGTTATGCATGTGATTTGTGCCGGTGTGTGTAGGGCTTGTCGTCCGTCGTAACGGGTCTCATGTGGGAGCATTTGAGTGTTATGGCCTGTCAAGTGTAGGTGGATCCTGGAAGGGTTATGGTGGTATAGACTACTACTTAAGGATTTTCATGATTGGGAGATAGTAGGAATTCAATCGTGTGTTGAGATGGTACTCTTTAATTAAGTCAAGTAAAAAGGTTCTATATGATGAAGTGTTCACCCTATTGGTGGTTCGGAAGTTATGATGGAATTCTTGCGCTACCTCATGTTGGTATGTTAGGTGCGGGAAGCAGTATATAACTGGGAGTAAGAATCAAGATTTAGGTTCGATGTTTATAAGGATTTCATGAGCTCAGAAGAGCAAGACAAGTGATTTGAAAGTTCAGAGTAAGCTGGTGTTATCTTCAGTGTCACCTGAGATTGATATTCGATGGAAGAGGCTTTGTACCCTGGTCATGGGTTCTTGATGTGTTTTGCGGCCTTAGTGTAGTCGGTGTTATGGATGGGCAGACTTGTTGCCTTGTGTGGAAGGTCGTGGAAGCATGACCGCGAAAAGATTGTATAAATTGTGACATATAGTCACTTGGTGGATTTCATATTTGAACTGATTATAAGGAAGTGCGATGTTGCTGAATTGAGAATTTATGCCTGGAAGGCGTTCAGTTCATTTGCTTGTGGATTGTGGTGTGTTTGTCCCGACTATGATGGTTGTTCTTGCGTATTATGAGATAAAGTGGGTTAATGTGGACCTAGGTATAAGCTAATAGCTAAATTTGGTGCGAGCGAGGTGGCTCAATGCTTGTGGATGGATTTAAATATGATTATGGGCTCCGTACGAGCCATGCATGTTCCTTTCAGTAGAGCACTTTTCATGAAAAGGTATTAGAACAACGGGTGTTGTTCCGTCTTCGTCGAATTCATGTGTTACTGTGATTGTGCCGTGCGAGTTGTGAACGACTTGATAATTTCCTATGTGTTGAGGTCCCGCGTAGTGGGGATGTTATGTGAGCAGGATAGCTATTGTGATTCAGAGTGTATATATGTATGTCACACCTCAGTTGTGCTTGGGTTATGTAGCCTACGGATTTGTCAGTCTCCCCAGGATGGTATTATGCACTTAGCGTGCTTGTGATCGATATTCACTAATTTTTAATACTGAGNATATATATATATATATATATATATATATATATATATATATATATATATATATATATCTTCTTATGTAAATTTTATGTGTGGATGGGCTGGCACGTCGCCACGGGTATGTTATTCGGATCGGGTTGTACGCCGCAACAGTGTGATGATGAGAAGGGTTAATATGTATTTATTTTCTTGTGTTTTATTTCCTAATCTCTGATAAAGGTTCATATTAGTTGCGTGAGTTGAATAGTCCCTTCCTGAGTCATTTCTTATTTATCATGTTCGAGTTTTGGCCTAGTGGCAATGTGATATCATGTGAGGATGTTGGTCATGTTCGGGTGGTTTGTTGTCTGATCAGTTCATATTGGGTGAGACGAGATTTTTGGACCAGGGATCAGTGCGATAAGGTTATGTGAAGTGTCTATTAAAGAACAAATACCATTATTCAGGCTCATAATGAAGTGATGATTCTAGTCAAGGTGAGGCATTCAAGGATTTGTTGACTCTGCAGTTGAGTATGAATTTCTGCGCATTTCCTCTGTTGTGGTGGTATCACTAGCATTATAGCAGGATGTATGTATATATATCTTGAGGTGCATTTGGAGCATCAGATTCGTGAAATTTTGGCTAATAAGGTTCAGGGAGTGTCATCGTGGTCAGATGATGAGTTATACGGGGTGCATGGTGCTAATTCAGCAAAGGTATGCGATCATGTTCTGGTATCGTGTGGTAGTTGATACGGTGTTTATATGTTGGAACTAGGCCTGGCAAAGAAATTTCAGGTGTATGAATGAATTCTGAGCTTATTGTATGGATAAAAGAAGAAATCATCAGGTGTGATCAAGCTATTCTGCTCGACTAGGTTGTGGTAGCACGGGCAGGTGCTCGAAACGTTAAACAGTGATCTCAGATAACTCCAGAGCAATTCTTCGCACGTTCGAGGACGAACGTCGATTTAAGTGGGGGAGAATGTAACGACCCGAACGGTTGTTTTTGATCTCTAGCGCATCATTCAGCGATTTGAAGTCGTGAGCAGCTTCGTTTCAGGTATTAGGACCCATGGGCGTAGTCGGAAGTGAATTCCAGGAAGTTTAGAATTGGTTTGGAAAGAAAAATTCTCATTTCAGAAGCCTTAAGTTGTAGAAATCAGCTAAGATTGGAATTTTGAGTAAACAACCTCCAAATAAAGATTTGAAGGTTCCAGCAGGTTCGTATGATGATTTCGGACTTGGGTGTATGTCCATCTCGGTGTTTGGATAATCCGGGAGCGCTTCGGTGTATATTGTGAAAGTTAGCATTTTAGAAGGATTTCATGAATTTGGGCTTGAAGTACATATCAGTGAGGTTGATGTCCGTTTGGGATTCCGAGTCTCACAATAGCTCCCTATGGTGATTCTGGAATTTGGAGCGCGATCGGAATTGAATTTGGATGTCCGTAGGTCATTTTGGGGTCATTTGGCTAAAGATAGAAATTTGAAGATTTTTGAGAAATCCGGCCAGAAGTAGAAGTTTTGATATCGTGGTCGGAGTATGATTCCGGAAGTTGGAGCAGGTCCGTAATGTTGAATATGACTTGTGTGCAAAATTTGAGGTCAATCGGGTGTGATTTGATAGGTTTCGGCGTCAGATGTAGAAGTTTGAAATTCTAAGTTCTTAAAGAATTTGATTTGAGTGTGAATCGTGATTTCGGCGTTGTTTGATGTGATTTGAGGGCTCGAGCAAGTCTGTGTCATGTTTTGGGACAGTTTGGTCTGATTGGACAGGGTCTCGGGTGCCCCAGGTGTATTCCGGGTGATTGACGGATCAATATTTGAAGGTGGAGAAGGCTGAAGGTTGTTGTCATCTGATGTAATCACACCTGCGAGGCTTTGACCACAGGTGCGGCTAAAGGCGCCGCAGGTACGAGATCGGGGCTGGAGCGGAGGAGGCCGCATGTGCGGAAGATTGGCCGCACCTACGGAATCGCACGTATGAAGAGGGATCGCAGGAGCGGGAGTTGCTGGGCTGAGTCAGAGCCGCACATGCGATAGAATTTTTGCAGGAGCGGAGCCGCAGGAGCGGCTATTGCACTGCATGTTCCAAAAGGGCTAGAGGCAGTGGGGTGTTTTAAGAACAGATTGTTTGGCCATTTCTTCATTTCTCTCATTTTGGTGTAGCGATTTTGGGAGCTTCAAGAGGGGGATTTTCACCAAGCATCACTAGGTAAGTGTCACGACCCCAAATCCTAACCGGTCGTGATGGCGCCTATCGTGGAACTAGGCTAGCCGACTACCGCATGTTCGCAATTTCTTTTGAAAATCCTGTTTAAGTTTCAAGCATTTCATAACAATATAAAGAAAGTTACTTAATATAATAGGCCAATTTTATACAGTACTGCCATCCCCAAAACCCGGAGCCAACATGTCATGAGCATCTAGTGAAATAAGCCAAAATAAACTATTATAATACAAAACTCCGAATCAAAGCTAAATACAACAGGAAGGGAAAACAGAGATGCTTCGGACGCTGAACAACTACCTCTATATCCCATGATCAGGCTCCGCTACGAAATAAAGGTTGATGCTCGATATCTGCTCCTGAATCTGCACACAGAGGTGCAGGGAGTAATGTGAGTACGCCAACTCAGTAGTAATAAAAATAAATTAAGTCTAAGTAGCAAGGAGCGAAATCAATTCCATCAAGTCGCAATATACACAGCCTTACTTTCCAATAATATAACATAGATATACGAAATCATCATGCCTTAAAGTCAACTTCATAAAAGTCCTGTAAATAATGCACATTTGTAACCACTTTAAAAACAAGGATTTGGTATGCAAGTGAATGTAGTAAATCATAGTAGCCCCTCGGGCAAAAACATGTTTCATAATCAGCCCCTCGGGCATGCCTCACAATCCCTCAGCACCTCACAATCACTCAGCACCTCATAGTCACTCAAGCCTCCCAATCACTCGTCACTCGCACTCGTTGCGCTCACTGGAGGTGTGTACAGACTCTGGAGGGGCTCCTTTAGCCCAAGCACTAATATCACTCAGCACCTCACCATCACTCTTGGCCCTCGGCCACACTCGGTGGAACCACTCAAAAGCCCCTCGGGCGAAGTAGTAAAACAGGGTACTCGACCCGAAAACATCATTTTAACGCTCATGTAGTGTAAATTAGGCTGAGTTTCAAATAAAACAGTATGTACAATAATGCTGAGTAAAATCATCAACAGGTAGTGCGGAAAACAGCCGTAAAACGCCCTCAAATAGTTTAAACAGATCAGCACGAGGCCCCAAACACGGCTTATAGCCCAAATATTTCACAAACCTTTATAACATAATTTAACATAAGGTTTTGAGTAAATATGAAACTCATTAGTCACCGCGGAGAGGACGTAGTCCAATCCAAAAATTATTACGTGCCACATACTCATCATTCGACATGTGCGCCGTTACAAATTTAGTGAGAAAATAATGCAGTCCGGGGTTCCATACCCTCAGGACAAGATTTATAACCATTACTTACCTCTACCAGGCCACCAAACTAGTCCTCTATGCCTTTGCCCCTCAAATTGGCTTCTAGTTGCTCCGAATCTAGCCAAAACCAGTTAACATTATCAATATATACCCAAGGAACACAACCCAATCGAAAATTATCAATTTAATCAAAAATCTCAAAATTCGGCCAAACCCGAGCCCTGGGCCCAGATCTCGGAATTCGATAATTTTTACATCATTAGAAACCTCGTCCTCCCACGATTCTATACATACCAACAACACTAAAATCGGACCACAATTTGCCACTCAAATTCTCAAAAGAAAAATAAATTTCTCATGCACCCTTCTTCCCCAACTTGGTTAAATTTCCTGATTTTTTGTGGTTTAATCACTTAAGAATTGACATAAAAACGTGTTATGAAGTTGAAAATATTACCGCCAAATTATTTCCCTTCAAATCCCTCTCAAAATCTCTCAATTCGCATGCAACAATGAAGGAAAAATAAGCCAAAATCGCACCCCAACCCTTTTTAAACATTCTGCCCAGCTATATTAATTCCTTCTTCTCGAACGCGTCGCTAGCACCGCGTTCGCTTAGAACAATTTCCAACAGGCCTATAATTTACACTATGTGGATGCGACCTCGAGCCCGCGAATGCGAAGCACTGCCTCCCCAGGCCTTCGCGAACGCGTCCTTGACACGCGAACGCATAGGCCAAAAACACCTTGGTGTCCCCAACCCCCCACTCTTCTTCACGAACGCGTGCCCTTGAATACGAACGTGTTGACCACCACACTCAGACCTCCACGTTCGCATCCTCCTCTTCGCGAACGCAATGAACAAAAACTTAGCCCCCCCAAACAACTCTTCGCGAACGCGGCCTCCCACCCGCGAACGCGATGAACAAAAGTCTCTGCAACAAAAACCAGAAAAATCTGCCAAGTTCCAAACTCAAAATCGATCTGTTAACCATCTGAAACACACCTGAGGTGCTCGGGACCTCAACCAAACATACCAACATTTACCTTAACATCATTCAAAATTATTCGAGCTTTCGAAACACCAAATACAACACGAAAACACCAAATTTACATCAAATTCAAGCCTAAGAACTTTGAAACTTCTAAATTTTTCCAACTACGCCGAAACCAACCAGAACACCTCCGATTGACCTGAAATTATGCAGACATAACCAAAATGACATTACAAACCTGCTCCAACTTCCGAAATTCCATTCCGACCCCGATAGCCTATTTTCCACTACCGACCGGAAATCGCCAAGAACTAACTTTCGCCAATTGAAGCCTAATTCTACACCAGACATTAAGAAAGTATTTTGAACACACTACTAAGTCCCAAATCACCTAACGAAGCTATCCGAACCATAAAATCCGCATTCTGAGGTCATTTACCAATAAGTCAACTCTCCGTTGACTTTCTCAACTATCAAGCTACTTTAAAAGGCTAAATGCCTAAACTCTCACCATAACCACTCCGGACCCAAACCAACTGATCCAACACATCAAAAATAGGATAGAGATATATAACAAACGCAGAAATAGGGGAAACGGGGTAAATCTCACGGAACGATCGGCCGGGTCGTTACATGCTCCCCCTCTTAAACAAACATTCATCCTCGAACGGGTCCAGAAACATACCTGGAGTCTCAAATAAGTGAGGATATCTGTCCCGCATCTCCCGCTCGGTCTCCCACGTGGCATCCTCCACCGGCTGCCCTCTCCACTGAACCTTCACTAAAACTATATCCTTAGACCTCAGCTTCCTGACCTGTCGACCCAAATTAACCACTGGCTCTAACTCATAGGACATATCACCCTCGAGCTGAACCGTGCTGAAGTCCAAACATGGGAAGGGTCAACAACATACTTCCGGAGCATCGGAACATGGAATACTGGATGAATACTCGATAAACTGGGAGGCATAGCAAGCATGTAAGCCACTTCCCCAACCCTGTGAAGTACCTCAAATGGCCCAACGAACCTGGGACTCAGCTTCCCTCTCTTCCTGAATCTCATAACACCATTCATGGGTGACACCTTCAGCAACACCTTATCCCCAACCATGAAAGACACATCACAGACCTTCCGGTCCGCATAACTCTTCTGCCTAGATTGCGCCGTGCAAAGCCGCTCCTGAATCAACTTTGCCTTACTCAAAGCATCCTAAACCAAGTCTGTTCCCAATAGCCTGGCCTCGCCCGGCTCAAACCAACCAACCGGATACCTACACCTCCTACCATACAAAGCCTCACACGGATCCATCTGAATACTCGACTGATAGCTGTTATTATATGCAAACTCCGCTAGTGACAGAAACTGATCCCATGAACCACCAAAGTCAGTCACACAAGCACGCAACATATCCTCCAAAATCTGAATGGTACGCTCCGACTACCCGTCGGTCTGAGGATGAAACGATGTGCTCAACTCGACCTGAGTACCTAACTCTCTCTGCACGACTCTCCAAAATTGAGTTGTGAACTGAGTGCCTCTATTGGAAATGATAGAAACTGGAACTCCATGCGATCAGACAATCTCCCTGATATAAATCACAGCTAACCTCTCCGATGAATACGTAGTACCAACAGGAATGAAGTGCGCGGACTTGGTCAGCCAATCCACAATAACCCATATAGCATCAAACCTCCTCGAAGTCCGTGGGAGTCCAACTACGAAGTCCATGGTGATCTGCTCCCACTTCCACTCCGGAATATCAAACCTTTGAAGCAATCCACCAGGTCTCTGGTGCTCATACTTGACCTGCTGACAGTTGAGACACCGAGCCACAAACTCCACAACATCCATCTTCATTCTCCTCCACCAATAATGCTGCCTCAAATCCTGATACATCTTTGCGGCACCCGGATGGATGGAACACCGCGAACTATGAGCCTCTGCTAGAATCAAATCTCGAAGCCCATCTACATTGGGCACGCAAATCTTGCCCTGCATCCTCATGACCCCATCATCACCAATAACCACGTCCCTGGCATCACCACAATGGACCATATCCTGAAGAACAAGAAAATGTGGATCATCATACTAGCATGCTCTAATCTGGTCGTAAAGAGAAGACTTGGAGGCTACACAAACCAACACCCGTAGGGGCTCTGATAGATCCAATCTCACCAAATGACCTGCTAAGGCTTGAACATCAAGAGCTAATGGCCGTTCTGCTACTGGAAGATAAGCTAAACTCCCCAAACTCTCTGCTCTGCGACTCATGGCATCGGCCACAATATTGGCCTTCCACGGATGATATAAGATAGTGAGGTCATAATCCTTGAGGAGCTCTAACCATCTCCTCTGATGCAAATTCAAGTCCTTCTGCCTCAGCAGATACTGCAAACTGCGATGATCAGTAAAAATCTCACATTGCACTCCATACAAATACTGCCGCCAAATCTTCAAGGCATGTACAATGGCAGCTAACTCAAAATCGTGCACTGGATAATTCTTCTCGTGCACCTTTAACTGCCTGGACGCGTAGGAAATCACCCTACCGTCCTGCATCAATATCGCTCCCAAGCCAACTCTAGAAGCATCACAATAAACTGTGTAAGAACCCGAACCAACAGGCAAAACTAGGACTGGAGCTGAGTCAATGCTAATTTGAGCTTCTAAGCTTCTGAAAGCTCTCCTCACACTCATTAGACCATATGAATAGAGCACCCGTCTAGGTCAATTTGGTCAAAGGAGAAGAAATCGAAGAGAATCCCTCCACAAAGTGACGGTAATATCCCGCCAAACCAAGGAAACTCCTAATCTCTATAGCTGAGGACGGTCTGGGACAACTCTGCACCGCCTCTATCTTCTTCGGATCAACATGAATCCCCTCACTAGACACCACGTGCCCCAAGAAATCTACCGAACCCAGCCAAAACTCACACTTGGAGAAATTCGCATAAAGCTTCTCCTCCTTCAATCTCTGTAACACAACTCTTAAATGCTGAGCATGCTCTTCTTGGCTGCGAGAGTAAACCAGAATGTCATCAATGAACACAATGATGAATGAATCAAGATAAGGCTAAAACACGTTGTTCATCAATTGCATGAACGCAGCTGGGTCATTGGTCAGCCCAAACGACATAGCCAAGAACTCATAATGACCATGTCTGGTCCTGAAAGCAGTCTTCAGAATATCAGAATCCCGAATCCTCAACTGATGATACCGAGATCTCAAATCAATGTTGGAAAACACTCTGGCTCCCTGAAGCTGGTCAAACAAATCAGCAATGTGGGGCAAGAGATACAGGTGCACCCCAAGGTGACACACTAGGCCGAATGAACCCCTTAACAAGGAGCTCCTGAAGCTGCTCCTTCAATTCCTTTAGCTCTGTTGGTGCCATACGATATGGTGGAATAGAAATAGGTTGAGTGCCTGGCACCAGGTCAATACCAAAATCAATATCCTTGTCAGGTGGCATGCTTGGATGGTAGCAGGAAACACATCCAGAAAGTCACGGACCACAAGAACTGAATCAATAGCGGGAGTCTCACCACCGACATCCCTCGCGAAGGCCAAATAAGATAAAAACCCTTTCTCAACCATGCACTGAGCCTTCAGGTAAGAAATCACCCTGCTAGGCATATACTCGGAAGAACCACTCCACTCAACCCTCGGACACCCCGGCATAGCTAAGGTCACGGTCTTAGTTTGACAATCGAGAACAACATGGCACGGAGATAACCAATCCATGCCCAATATCACATCAAAATCGACCATGCTGAGTAACAGTAGGTCCACTCAGGTGTCCAGACCCCCAATAGATATAGTGCACGACCGATACACACGATCCACAACAACAGTATCGCCTACCGGAGTCGACACATGAACAGAGGTGACTAGAGACTCACAGGGCACATCCATAAAACCGGAAAAATATGAAAAAACATAGGAATATGTGGAACCAGGGTCAAATAAAGATAAGGCATCACGACAACAGACTGAAACAATACATGCAATCACGGCATCTGAGGCCATAGCATCCGGCCTGGCAGGAAATGCATACATGCGAGCCTGACCTCCCCTTACTCGACCGCCCCCTCTAGGGCGGCCTCTTGCTGACTGACCACCACCCCTAGCTTCCTGGGCTGGTGGTGAAGTAACTGGAGGTAAAGTCTCCTCTCTGCTGAGAAGATCCACCAGAACGGTGGGGACACTGCCTCCACCCGTGCCCGAACTCTCCACACTCAAAACAACTACCTGGAGCTGGAGGCGGGGACTGATAGAAACCCTTAGCACCTGTACGACCACTAGAAGACTCCTGCATAGAAGAACCCTGAACTGGAGGTGCTCGAGTTGCAATCTGAGCTGGGAGGGCACCAAATGAATTACGGCCCGACTGAGAACCACGGGGACCCTGCCCCAAAAATTGCACCACTATATGCTGGGCGGCCTAACTAAGGAGGCCTGAATGAATGGCCCCCTACCCTGCTGAAACTGTCCTCTGAAGGGAGCACCACCAGAACTGCTCGAACCACGAGGCCTCTTGGCCTCCCTCTCCTCCCACTCCTGGCGGCGAACAGACTCAATATCTCGAGCTATGTCAACAACCTGCTCGAATGAAGCACCAGATACTCTCTCCTGAGTCACAAACAACCGAAGCTGATACGAAAGACCATCTACAAACCTCTTCACCCTCTCCCTATCAGTAGGGATAATCTCAGAACTATGCCTAGCCAATTTGGAAAATCTCATCTCGTACTGAGTGACTGATAACTCTCCCTGGCATAGCTGCTCAAACTGCCTACGCTGCTCCTCTCTGTAGGACTGAGGAACATACTTCTCCAAAAAGATCATGGAGAACTGCTCCCAGGTAAGTGGTGCTGAACCAATCGGTCTACGCCTCTCAAAAGACTCCAACCAGGTAAAGGCAGCACCCGCAAACTGAAATGTAACAAACAAGACCCCACTGGTCTCCAGAATACCCGCGGTGCGCAGTATCCTCTAGCACCTATCTAGAAATCTATGGGCATCATCGCCCTTTGTATTGCTAAAAGCCGGAGGCTAAAGCCTGCTGAATCTCCCCACCTGCGCTGCTCATCCTCAGGCATAGCAGGGACCACATAATCCTGAACTGGAGCAGCTGGCCGAGCTGGGGCTGCTCCCGGTGCCTGAATACCCTGTGCAGCCTGCTCAGGTGCCCGGGCAGCTGGAGTCTAATTTCCTCCCCCGGCCTGAGCTGTGATGGCAGAAGAAGACATGGCAACGGCCTGAGCCAAACCGGTGCATACTGACAATATCTTAGACAAGGCCTCCTGAAGGCCCGGAATAACCATAGGCACTGCTGGTGCCTGAGCCTGTCCCGCTGGGACACCATTGGCGGGAACCTGATTATGATCGATAGGGGGATCCTGAGGTAGTGCCCCAGCTGCTATGCGGGATGGCCCCTACATCTACCACGGCCTCGACCGTAGCCTCAACCTCTCGTTGGTCTAGCCAGTAACTGGTCACTATGATCGGTATGGCGTTTCCTCACCATCGGTGAGAGAATGAAACAACATAAGTTCAGATTTCAAGTATCAATAGGTCAGCACGAAAGAGTTCAAAAAAGATAGAAATGTTAAGTTCGGCAGCCTCTCGAAGATAAGTACAGATGTCTCCGTACTGATCCGCAAGACTCTACTAAACCTGCTCATGACCGTTGAGTCCTATGTAACCTAGGGCTCTGATACTAAACTGTCACGACCCCAAATCCTAACCGGTCGTGGTGGCATCTATCGTGGAACTAGGCTAGCCGACTACCGCATGTTCGTAATTTCTTTTGAAAATCCCGTTTAAGTTTCAACCATTTCATAACAATATACAGAAAATTACTTAATATAATAGGCCAATTGTATACAGTACTGCCATCCCCAAAATTCGTAGCCAACATGTCATGAGCATCTAGTGAAATAAGCCAAAATAAACTATTATAATACAAAACTCCAAATCAAAGCTAAATATAACAGGAAGGGAAAACAGAGATGCTGCGGACGCTGAACAACTACCTCTATATCCCACGATTCGGCTCCGCTATGAAATAAAGGCTAATGCTCGATACATGCTCCTGAATCTGAACACAGAGGTGCAGGGAGTAATGTGAGTACGCCAACTCAGTGGTAATGAAAATAAACTAAGTCTAAGTAGCAAGGAGCACATAAAAATAAATGACATCAAGTCGCAATATACACAACCTTACTTTCCAATAGTATAACATAGATATACGAAATCATCATGCCGTAAAGTCAACTTCATAAAAGTCCTTTAATGAATGCACATTTTTAACCACTTTAAAAATAAGGATTTGGTATGCAACTGAATGTATTAAATCATAGTAGCCCGTCGGGCAAAAACATGTTTCATAATCAGCCCCTCGGGCATGCCTCACAATCCCTGAGCACCTCACAATCACTCAGCACCTCACAGTCACTCAAGCCTCCCAATCACTCGTAACTCGCACTCGGTACGCTCACTCGGGGTGTGGACAGACTCCGTGGGGGCTCCTTCAGCCCAAGCGCTAATATCACTCAGGACCGCACCATTACTCTTGGCCCTCAGCCACACTGGGTGGAACCACTCAAAAAGCCCCTCGGGCGAAGTAGTAAAACAGGGTACTTGACCCGAAAACATTATTTTAATGCTTATGTAGTGTAAATCAGGCTGAGTTTCAAATAAAACAGTATGCACAATGATGCTGAGTAAAATCATCAACAGGTAGTGAGGAAAACAACAGTAAAACGCCCTCAAAGAGTCTAAAGAGATCGACATGAGGCCCCAAACACGGCTTATAGCCCAAATATTTCACAAACCTTTAGAACATAATTTAACATAAGGTTTTGAGTAAATATGCAACTCATTAGTCGCCGCGGAGAGGAACTAGTCCAATACAAAAATTGGTATGCGCCACATACTCGTCATTCGACATGTGCGCCAATCCAAATTTAGTGAGAAAATAATGCAGTCCGGGGTTCCATATCCTCAGGACAAGATTTATAACCATTACTTACCTCTACCGGGCCACCACACTAGTCCGCTATGCCTTTTCCCCCCAAATTGGCTCCCGATTGCTCCGAATCTAGCCAAAGCCAGTTACCATTATCAATATATACCTAAGGAACACAACCCAATCAAAAATTATCAATTTAATCAAAAATTTCAAAATTTTGCCAAACCCGAGCCCTGGGCCCACAACTCGAAATTCAATAATTTTTACATCATTAGAAACCTTGTTCTCCCACGATTCATACATACCAAGAAACTAAAATCGGACCACAATTTCCCACTGAAATCCTCAAAAGAAAAATAAATTTCTCATGCACCCTTCTTCCCCAAATTGGTTAAATTTCCAGATTTTTTGTGGTTTAATCACTTAGGAATTGACAAAAACGTGTTATGAAGTTGAAAATATTACCTCCAAATGATTTCCCTTCAAATCCCTCTCAAAAGCTCTCAATTCGCATGCAACAATGGAGGAAAAGTAAGCCAAAATCGCACCCCAACCCTTTTCAAACTTTTTGCCCAGCTATATTAATTCCTTCTTCGCGAACGCGTCACTATGACCGCGTTCGCATAGAACAATTTCCAACAGACCTATAATTTACACTATGCGTACGCGACCTCGAGCCCGTGAAGGCGAAGCACTGCCTCCCCAGGCCTTTGAGAACGCGTCCTTGACACACGAATGCCTAGGCCAAAAACCCCTGGGGGTCCCTAACCCCCCACTCTTCTTCGCGAACACGTGCCCTTGAACGCGAACGCGTTGACCACCACACTCAGAACTCCACGTTCGCATCCTCCTCTTTGCAAATGCGATGAACAAAAACTCAGCTCCCCCAAACAACTCTTCGCGAACACGGCCTCCCACCCGCGAACGCGATGAACAAAAGTCTCTGCAACAAAAACCAGAAAAAATCTACCAAGTTCCAAACTGAAAATCGATCCGTTAACCATCCGAAACACACCCGAGGCCCTGGGAACCTCAACCAAACATACCAACATATCCCATAACATCATTCAAATTTAGTCGAGCATTCGAAACACCAAAAACAACACGAAAACACCTAATTTACATCAAATTCGAGCCTAAGAACTTTGAAACTTCTAAATTTCGCCAACTACGCTGAAACCAACCAGAACACCTCCGATTGACCGGAAATTTTGTAGAGATAACCAAAATGACATTACAAACATGCTCCAACATCCGGAATCCATTCCGACCCCGATAGCCTATTTTCCACTGCCGACCGGAAATCGCCAAAAACTAACTTTCGCCAATTCAAGCCTAATTCTACACCGGACACCACAAAAGTATTCTGAACAAACTTATAAGTGCCAAATCACCTATAGAAGCTATCCGAGCCATAAAATCTGTATTCCGAGGTCGTTTACCAATAAGTCAACTCTCAGTTGACTTTCTCAACTATTAGGCTACTTTAAAAGGCTAAGTGCCTAAACTCTCACCATAACCACTACAGACCCAAACCAGCTGATCCAGCACATCAAAAACAGGATAGCGATATATAACAAATGCAGAAAAAGGGGAAACGGGGTAAATCTCACGGAATGACCGGTCGGGTCGTTACAGTAAGTGAATTCTTCACAATCCTAAGTTAAATATGTGATCTTACATGGATTTGAACATGATAATTGGTAAGAAATTTGGGAAATTTTTGAAGAAACCTAGAAAATATAAATTTGGAATTTAGCCACGAATTTGAGTATAGAATGTAGAAGTAAATTGCATGATTGAACTAGTAGAGCTATGGGTACCATGTATCTTCAAGAATTTCGGATTTCCGGGCACGTGGGCCCGAGGGCATTTTGGTCATTTATCCGAGCGGGGTTGGGAAAGTATATAATCTGAATTTGATGTGAGTATTAGGATGAATTTTCATTGCTTTGCCATTATGTGGTAGTTTCGGAGCGTTGTGCGTCCGTTGGAGTCTTCGGAGGGGCTTGGAAGCCGGTGTGGGAATTTCGGAGCGAGGTATGTCTCCTTTCTAACTTTGTGAGGGGTAATCGTCCCCCTAGGTAAATTAATTCAATACATGTTATTATCTTCGATGGCTACGAACGCACGAGGTGACGGGAGTCCGTTCATAGCTACTATTATGTCATGTCCGGGTAGTCTAGGTCCCACTAGCATGCCTTACGTGTTATACCTGTAATCCTGCCTGTAATATTAAACTGCTAATATAATCGAAGACGTAATTAAATATCTAAAAGAAAACTAGAGTTCTTCTTGTTAATATTCTAAAAAGAGAATTTATCTCTCTATGGATATTTGTGTATCTGGACAAGGTTGTATCGTGGAATATCATTAAACTTGAAAAATGAGTTTAAAAAACAAATGATTTCAAAACCTATATTTCATGTTTCTTTTAATAAGGATTTTACCACTTTCCTGAGAAAACTGTTTTCTTGATAAAATACAGATTTAATATGTGGATATGTGGAACTTTGGGTGCCTTAGTCGCTCGAGTGATTCGCGAGCAAGAAGACCCTGTATTTGTGTGTGTATTCATATGAGTACCTGAGTCGCAGGTATGATTCGCAAGCAGGCTAGCCGTATTATTTTAACCGCGTCACATGATCGATTCGCAAGCGGGGTAGATAGATGAATCTATGGTTCGAGTCGTTTGACCCTTCGACAATGCACAGTTTATTATTGTTGGTCCGTGCCGTTTGACCCTCGGCATTGCTTGCGCATGATAGTTACTACGTAGTTGCTATGATTTTATCTGATTACTGGCCTGAAATATTAGGTTGTCAATTGAATGACAGAGATTTAAAGTTATTAAAAAGATTTTGGAAGAAGTTGTTCCTTCCCGTCGATAAATTGTCATTTGATTAAATCACCATGTTGATTAATTGTTATTAATATGACGAAGATATAAAGTGTTAAACGTGAACAGAGTCGAAAATATTTATTCCTGATTTTCATGAATTGCCTATGATAATCATGCTTAGTGTCACTCTTAAATATTTTAAATTGACCTTTAGTAAGTGTCTAATTTAACCTACACTTGTAAGTGTCTCTGAGGTTAAGCGGGCAACTTACTGAGTACACGTTATTTTTGTACTCATGCTACACTTGTTGTGCATTTTTATTGCACAGGTACTTTCATATGGATTCGGAGACTTAGGCGAGCTGCATCATCCGGAGGCGATCTGCAGTTGACAGAGTCTCCTTCGTACTGTATCTATTTCATTTAAATTTCCTTGTCCAGTTGTATTTCGGACATGCTTGTAATGATTGTTGAATTCTTAGAAATTGCTCATGTACTTGTGACACCGGGTTCTCGGATATGCATTGGGATATAATTGCTTAAGTGTAATCTTTAAACCATTGTTTTAATTAATAGACTTTTATTTGGTTATTATGTAATGAAGTGAAAGGAAGTGTTTTCATAAATGTTTTAAAACAGAAAGTTATTTCTATTAATTAATGTTTTGTCTTTCCTGACCTTGATGTCCGGCGCCATCACGACCTTAGGGATTTTGGGTCGTGACATTTTTAATACACCTTATACATCATACTATCGTGGTCATATGGTACCATATAAAATAAGTTCATACACTATTATTTTATTAAAAAATCTGTGTAAAAATACATATATATTTCTAAACTTCTAATCTTCCTAATCTCATACAAGAGAAAATTTTCGTACCCTTAATTCATAAAATGGTAAAAAGATAACCTTCTTTTCTTGTGAGAAAATAATTTCTATCTTTACAATAAGGAAAATCTCATAAACTTTCTCATATTATGTGTATAATTTATCATATTCGAAAATAGTGATAATGGTAACTATCCAAAATTATACTCATAAAACTTTTACTAAAATATTCCACTTAAAAGAAAATACCACACTAGCATAATATCTAACGGTATCAGGGTTGTAAACTTACAAGGTCTCATAATAATAATGTCTTAAACCCTCTAAAACCTCCTAATAGATATAATCCCTTCGAACCCATGTGGATTTACTACGGCACATCCTAATGCTAAAATACAAGATGTAACATCCTTCCCCACTTTATAAACATTTGTCCTCGAATGTTAACTCTTTAAAATTTCCAAAACTCTCTCTAGGGGCTCCTCTGTATACTAAACTAAAACCCAGCCTCTATCTGAGCTATGTACTATTCACAACCTTTTGTACTTAAGTATCTCGTATCTTCTTCATATTTATCTTACTTACTTTTCAATCTTGCATCATATCTACTATTTCTTCCATAACTTCCTTTCCACATAAGTATAAATTACATCTATGCCTTAAAGCTCTATTGTGATAGCACCTCTACTGCAGACAAAATTCGGTGGAAAATTTATACTGACTTTTTATGACTTACCTTTATGGCACGACCCGGAAGAAAAAGAAGGGTAACATTTCCTAAATGCCCTATAGCATCTCAATTATAATTGTGGCGTGCAACACACCCATAAGTGAGACTCTACTAGGCACGACCTTGTAGACTCCCTAGGACACGACCCACTCTGATACCACTTTGTCATGCCCCAAACCTGGGGAGGCGTGGTTGGCACACGGTGTCGCACTAGCCCGAGCGAATCACTTTGTAACTCATGATCATTCGACCAAAACTAGAACATACATAGGTCTAGTTAGCTGAACTCATTCCTTTCATAACTACCATGGGCCCATATGGCCAAAACTTATAATGTACAAATGTAAGTGGGAAAACACTGTATCACTGAACTATTTTTCTTAAAACATGAATACATATGGGCCGTCAAGGACTCTTCCATAATATGCAAAATGAATCTCTGCCTAAAAAGCCTCTTGACATCAAACGGGACAGGGTACCGGCCTAACCATAAGTCTTTAGCCAAACTCTGACACGATGACTCTAAGACTCGGGTTCACTCCGAATGAGGTGGAGTCTTACCGATCCTTTGTTGAATACAACTCTCGCATACTATGAGGGCTCGTCAAACTGATTACCTATACCTGCAGGCATGAATGCAGCATCCCCAATAAAAGGACGCCAGTACGAATACTGTACTGAGTATGTAACACAACACTGAAACATAATAATAAGTCCACATTACTTTTAATACATATAAGAATCAACTTGAATCTCTGAAGTGCCACCATATACGCATACTTCTTATTCCTATATATATATATATATATATATAATATTTCTCTTCGATTCTATTATCCATATCGTATGATGCATGACTGCCCAACTGATCAGTGGTAACTGTCCGACCGTCCGTAGCACGGTGGTAAATGTATGGCTGCCCGACCAACCATAGCTCGGTGGTAAATATTTATCAGCCCAACCGGATGTAGCACGGTGGTAAATGCATGACTGCCCAACCGGTGGTAAGTAATGATACATAAGTGCCCAACTGGTGGTAACTACCCGACCGGCCGTAGCACGGTGGTAAATGAATGAAGATGTATGTACATGTATCAAAATATTATAAACATTAATATCTCTATCATATACCTCATTAGGGACTTAGGGACATACTTAGACGTGCTTAAATATCATTTTACGGGAATGAATAATATAGACATCCTTAACTGCTAAGAGTAGAATCACTTATGGAATAGCATTACGTTTATGTACCGTTACTTTAATCATGCCAAAATAAAGAAGGATTAGCCTTAACATACCTAGAGTAGAGAAAATTCCGTATGATATTCTTGGAAAAGGTTGCATTGTACTCCCTAAGAATCACAAAATCCCGTTGCTATTATGCTAAGAAGTCTCGTATGAATTCTTGTTGTATATCGTTACTTAGAGATGGGATGTCTCCATTAAATTTTCTAATTGAAATCGTTGATAATGCTCCAGAACAAACAGTCAACTTCTTAGTTAACAATTAGAGCTCAATAGGTTTGGTTGTAAGAAGTCTTGTTGAAAATAAGTAAGAATTGCTAACGTTCGATAGTGTATTGTGGTTAATGTGCAAAAGCTAATGTGTAAAGCTCACATTTGTATGAATTTGTAAGAAATGAAGTGTCTTGGTATTAACATATTACTTTTGCCACTTAATAAAGAATGACTAAGTGTAACAACTCGACCGGTCGTTTTGCAGTATCGGACCCCGTTCCTCTAAATAAAACTTCACATAGTAGCTTATTGTGATTTATGACTTGCGGGGGCGGGTGGTTCAGGATTCGGAAGTGCTTAGAGTGCTATAGGAACACTTGGTTCCTTAAGATTGGCCTTTAAGGCCATGTTTGACTTCAGTCAACATTTTTATTAAATGACCTCAGAATCGAGTTTCGACAGTTCAGTAGCTTCGTATGATGATTTCGGACTTGGGCGTATGTTCGGAATGGGTTTTGGATGACCCAGGAGCGTTTCAGCGCCCAATATTGAAATAAGAGTTCCTTAAGTTCCTATTTGTGGTTTGGGACATGTTTTTGTTTTATCGAGGTCTGAATGGAATTTCGAGACCGGGAATAGCTCTGTTATGTCATTTATGACTTGCCTGCAAAATTTGGTATCATTCCAAGTAGTATAGGTTGGTTCGGCGCATTGTTATCGAATTCAAGAACTTAAAGTTCTTAAGTTATGATTCTAGGGGTTTTGGGATGTGATTTTGAGTTTTAGCGTTGTTTTGAGTGGTCTGAAGGCTCGAGCGATTCCGTAGTATGATTTGGGACTTGTTGGTATATTTGGACGGAGCTCAGGTGGGCCGGTGCCTCCTGAACACCACACGAGGCCAAAAACCAGTTGAAATAGTTGCTGGTGTACCTGTTCTAGTGTGACCGCAGGTGCGGTTTCCTAGTCGTAGGTGCGGGACCGTTACTGCGGTCCTAGCCTCGCACGTGCGACCCCCCAGCGGGCAGCCCATTTCTCGCAGTTGCGGACAAAGTTCCACAGGAGCGGAGCCGCAGGTGCGGTCTCCTCTGCGCAGGTGCAAGCCCAGGCTTCCTCGTCCATCTCCGCAGGTGCAGGCCTTTGCTCGCAGGTGCGGGCCTTTGCTCGCAGGTGCAAGACCACAGGTGCGGTCCTTGAGCCGTAGGTGCAGAACCACTGTCAGGCAGTGTGTTTCTTAAATAATGGATTCTTCGTTGTTTTCTTCATTCATTCCTCCATTAAAACACTTTGAGAGCTTGGGAAAGGGGCTCCACGACCCAACCACTGAGAGGTAAGTAAAATCTATCCCAAAGTTGGTTTAATTCATGAATTCTTAGTTAAGTTAATGTGATGACCCGTCCGCTCATCTTAAGAATTAACGCCTCGATCCCCTGTTAACTGTTTTCCCCAAGTCTATTTCTGCTTAATTGAATTGCCGGGACGTTCGATTTTAAGTTTCGGAGAGTTTTGGGATATTTAGTCCCTAGATGAGAGCTTAAGTGTTGGAAAGTTGCCGTAGTCGGAGCAGTGTGAAGATGTCCTCGGAATGGAAATCTGATGGTTCTGCTAGCTCTGTTAGGTGATTTCGGGGTTGGGAGCGTGTTCGGAATGTATTTTGGAAGTCCGTAGCTCATTTAGGCTTGAAATGCCGGAGTTTGAATTGTTGGAGTTTCCGGTCTGATAGTGAATTCTTGATCCGAGGGTCGGAATGGAATTCCGGAAGTTTCAGTAATTCCGTCATGTCATTTGGGATGTGTGTGCAAAACTTGAGGTCATTCAGATAAGTTTAGACGTGTTTCGGCGTCGGATGTGAATTCTAGAATTTTCCTAAGTTCCTAGGCTTGAATCTTTGCATAAATGATGATTTTGACGTTATAAGACATGTTTTTAAGGCTCGTCCTAGTTCAAATGAGGTGTTAGGGTTGGTTGGTGGTTTTGGTTGAGGTCCCGGGGGCCTCGGGGTTGTTTCGGATGCTTAACGGGTGAAATTTGGGAGAATTGTTGCTGCTGAACCAGGCCTCTTCTGGTGTCTTCACACCTGCGAAGGGTTTTCCGCAGGTACGGACTCGCAAGCGCATGGGCTTGATCGCAGGTGCAATAGGGGAGTTTTGGGCCAGTGGTCGCAGGTGCGACCTGGGTTCCGCAGGTGCAGGACCGCAGGCGCGACCAAACGACCGCAGGTGCGGCTCCAGTGCTTTTAAGTGACTTCCCCACCTGCGATGCTTTTTACGCAGGTGTGGTACCGCATGTGCGGATTGCCTGTGTGTTTTATTCCAAAAATCTGAGAGTTCATCTCATTATTCTAAAAATCGGGTAAGAGCTCAAGAAGTGGCGATTTTCTGTGGATTTCAAAGAACAGGATCATAGGTAACATTTCCTAATCCTAATCCATTGTTAGACCATTAATTCCCGTTTTTTTCTTTAGTTTAATTATCAAAAATGGGGGAAAAGCCATAGGAAAGGGATGAGATTTCCCAATCCGAAATTCTGAAAAATTGCGAGGTTTTTGGCATCGAATTTCAATTGATTCTAGTTAAATGAGTTCGTGAGTGAATGGGTGTCCGGAAAATATAACTTTTACCCGATTTCGAGTCGTGGGCCCGAGGGGTGTTTTGGTCATTTTACATAATTTTGCGCCTTAGCTTGAATTAAGTATAATCTGTTGCATGAGATGTTATTTACGATATGTAATTGAATTGTATAGATTTGGGCCATTTGGAGTCGGATACTCGTGGCAAACGTGTGGTTTCAAGTTGATTTTGAGCCGGTTCGAGGTAAGTGGCTTGTCTAACCTTGTGTGGGGGACCTTTCCCCTTAGGATGTGATATTAGGTCATTGAATGCCTTGTACGTGAGGTGACGAGCACGTACTTGTGCTAATTTTTGAAAAATCCGATTTTACTTTAAATATTTAGATTGAGTTTCTTTCTTACCTGTTTTATTCCACTTGTAATTATAGTCTATGTTAGCTTAGAAAAGCATTCCTAGTTGCCCTAAATTGCCTATTTGCTTAAATTGTACTACGTGAAGCATGTTAGGCTATAACTACTTATTACCTTGTATTTTTGCACTCTATTTCTGAATATTTTCTTGTTGCGGCTGCATATTTACATTGGAACTACGGATGTGGGATTCCGGTAGCTCCCCCCTTGTTTGTTTACTTTGGGACTGCGGGTTAGATTCCCGATAGATCCCCCTGCATATTTACTTTGGGACTGCGGGTTAGATTCCCGATAGATCCCCCTGCATATTTTCTTTGGGACTGCGGGTTAGATTCCCGATAGATCCCCCTGCATATTTACTTTGGGACTGCGGGTTAGATTCCCGATAGACCCCCCTGCATATTTACTTTGGGACTGCGGGTTCGATTCCCGATAGATCCCCCTGCACATTGATAGTTGGACTACGGGACGGTATCCCGGGAGATCCTTCGGATATACACATGATGGACTACGGGACGATATCCCGGGAGATCCTTCAGATATACATATGATGGACTACGGGACGGTATCCAGGGAGATCCTTCGGATATACATATGATGGACTGCGGGATGGTATCCCGGGAGATCCACTAGACAGTTGAGAAAAGGACTACAGGACGGTATCTTGGAAGATCCTCATTGTTACCTTTGATATCGAGCTGTTCGAATTCCGCGTTACTCTGTTCTTGTGTTTTTCATTTCCTTGTTTGACCTGTCTTATTTCACAACTGTATTCATTATTTCTGTCTGTCTTTCATACTGTAAATTCCTATTATATTGTTTAACCTCAGTAGGGCCCTGACCTTTCTCGTCACTACCCGAACGAGGTTAGGCTTGGCACTTACTGAGTACCGCTGTGGTGTACTCATGCCATCTCCTGCGCATGTTTTTCATGTGTAGATCCTGGTACCTCCACTCATGCGTACTATCCCCGAGGTTGATAGATACAGCAGAGACTTCGAGGTACATCTGCCGCGTCCGCAGACCAGGAGTCTCTATCTTATTCCAGATTTTTGTGAAAAGTTTATTCCTCCTTTACAGTTTTATAGACATTCTCAAGTTAGAGCAGTGTATTATATTCTATTAGCATGTGGTTCCCGTGAGTTTTCGGGTTTTTGGGGTGATGTTGTAGACTTCCGCATTATTTTGGGTTGTATATGCCAAGTGGCATTTGTACACAGTCTCTCTCTTAGAGTGTTCAGCTTTCTTTTATTTACCTATATCCGTAGTTATGTTGTTATTCTGCATTGTTAGGCTTACCTAGTCATAGGGACTAGGTGCCGTCACGACATGTTCACGGAGGGCAAACTGGGGTCATGACAGTTAACCTTCTTAATTAGTAAAAATCAAGAATTGGGTAGTAACCTAGGGCTTTCGAGAATTTAGAGAATTACCCATCAATTAGCTATGAAATCAAGTAAAAATCATGTATTAACGATCCTTAGGTTATGGGTGAGTGGTTCCTTCGTGAATTTTTAGAATCCGAGCGTGCGGGCCCGAATTTTGGGATTTCTTCAAGAATGAGGAATTTACTAAATAAGTAGGAGAATTTCCATACTTTGAGCATAAATTGATGTATTTGTATAACATTTGGCTAGTTTCGAGTCCTCGGGTGTAGGGTTCGGAGTTTCGGCCGCGTTTTTAGTCCGTGGAGTAGATTCGACACGAGGTGAGTCTCCTTTCTAAACTTGTAAGAAGGAACTGTCCCCCTAGGTGATTTAAATTCTATATGTGATAAATGTGGGGGCTACGTACGTACAAAGTGACGAGAGTCTGTATGTTGCGGCTATTACTATTATGTCCGGGTAGTTAGGCCCACATCATGCCTTGTGTTTTACTTGATATGAACTATGTGCTTACTAAACTAAATGTTACACGCGGCTTATATCCCTGAGGTCATGGAATTTGAGAAAACTTGTAAGGAATTGTTCACTGAAAAGTAATTTAAAAAGAAATAATGTGTGTGCATGTGACCGCTTCACAATTTACATTCCGCGAGCGGAGCGTGATTTCCCCTCCCCCACCCACTCTTATGGGAACGGGCCGTACACCATGGTGGATTGAGAGATGCACTTTTGGTTCGGGTCGTTCGATCCTCGGCAGTGCATAGAGAGGATTTTTTTATGGCAGAGATGCACTTTTTGTTCAGGTCGTTTGATCCTCGGCAATGCATAGATGTGAGTACTTTATGGAAAGGTGCGCTTATGGTTTGGGCCGTTCGACCCTCGGCAGTGAACGAACATGACTATCTTATGACACCGGTTGGTTGTCCTTACCCTGCATACACATGATTTACTTGTTACTAAATTCATGGACATTGATTTGGCAGATATTTACGGGAAGCTGAAATAGTAATTGTTTTATTCATTCCTAGTATTTCTTTGGATTTCAGTGCCTTATATATATTTGTTGCTTCACTGCCTTTACATGCCAACCGTTTCCATCATATTCTGTTAAATTATATTGCTGGACCTTAGTGAGTATCATGTCGACCACTCGTCACTACCTCTTCGAGGTTAGGCGGGATACTCAATGGGTACATATATATTTATGTACTTATGCTACGCTTCTGTACTTAATTCTACAGGTTCTGAGGCTGGTTCATCTGGTTGTCGGACCGGAGCTTGATTTCGATTATTGATGGACCTGACTTCACGGTGAGCTGCTTTTCTCCTGGCGATCTTCGGCAGCCCATGGGGTTTCTTTTGCTTATTTCGCGTCTATTTCCTTCAGACAGCGGGACTGTATATTATATCTTTTGTATATTCTGTTAGTATGCCCGTAGGACTTGTGACACTAGTTCTTGGCACACACGTGATAGTTATTATGGATTTCGAGTTGTATATATATTGGCTCACGCCTCTTCATGACTGCTTTTGATTAAAAACTAGCTAATTATCCTTGTCAATTCATGTTTTAAGTTTTAAAAACTGAGTATATGTTGAAATGTTTAATCTAATAAGAAAGAACCCTTAGTAAATTGAGTGTTGACTTGCCTGACCCCGCTGTTGGGCGCCATCACGACCTAAGATGGGATTTTGGGTCGTGACAACATGGTATAAGAGCACTAGGTTCACGTAGGTCTCACAAGTCACGGGCAAACCCAGTAGAGTCTTGCGGATCACTATGGAGACATCTTTACTTATCTTCAATAGGCTATAGCGTGTTAGGAAACCTCTCTTTGTTCTTACTCTATCGTGCAATCAATGATTTACTAAATTTATTCTTTTATTCTCTAACGATGGTGAGGACGCGTGCATCTGATGTTCCAGACTCGGGAAGGGCCGCTACCCCCGTTGTCCGAGGCTGTGGCAGAGGCCGGGGGAGGGCACCAGTCCGAGGTAGGGGACTAGGGTGTCCCAGAGCTATTCCGGTTCCACCACCAGAGGACCCTATTATAGAGGAGCAGGATGAGGTGCCTCCTGCAGATCCTGCTCCAGTAGACTTCATGACGGCACCAGGCTTCCAGGCAGTCATGGGCCGTATGATGAGATTTATGGACACCATGTCCCAGGCTAGTTTATTTCCAGCAGATCTTGCCACTTCTCAGGCGGGAGGGAAGTCCAGATCCCTACTGCCCAGGCTACAGGCCACACATCAGCATTACATCACACCCTGGGTACACTGCCTGTGGGTGGGGTCCAGCCTATTGCAGCAGCACCTGAGCCCAGACAAGCTTCGGACGGTGATCCATAGAAGTTATTGGATAGATGGACTCGATTGCACCCTCCAGCCTTTGGGGGTGAGTGAGGCGAGGATGCCTAGGATTTATTCGATAGGTGCAGGGATAGACTGCACAACATGAAGATACTAGAGTCACATGGAGTGGATTTTCACTACCTTTCAGTTGGAGGGCAGAGCTCGTAGATGGTGGCAGTCCTATATTCCCAGCAGGCCAGCAGATTCTCCTACTGTTACTTGAGAGCAGTTCACGCAGATGTTTCTAGATAGATATATCCCACCCTCTGAGAAGGAAGAGTTGTGGTATCAGTTTGAGCGGCTAGAGCAGGAACAAATGTCAGTGATAGATTATGAGGCCAGATTTTTAGAGTTGTCTTGCCATGCACTAATGATACTACCTACTGATGTAGAGAGGGTGCGGAGATTTGTGGCTCGGTTGAATCCAGGTATTAGGGCCACCATGGCCCGAGAGGTGGAGATGGGTACTCCTTATCAACTCGTGGTAGAGATTGCTCGCAGGATCGAGGGTTATCAGTTGAGGAGCAGGGAGCACGGGAAGCAGAAATAGGGGGCTAGATTCTCTGGAGATTTCAGAGGTGCCCCAGCTAGGGCCAGAGGTCAGTTTAGTAGCGGTCAGCCCATCAGGCCTTTATATTCAATACCTCTACCACCTCCCCGAGGTATTCCAGCGAGGCCTCATTTCAGCGCCATGCCAGAGCATTCCTACCGTCTTCCAGCCATTCAAAGTTGACCCAGTGGTTATCCCAATCATCCGAGATCCTCCAACCCCTACTTCAGTGCTATGCCAGAGGGACATCGCCCTCCGGCCATTCAGGGTCCTTCTTCGAGGTAGCAGCTATGGTACCTAGGAGTTGTTACGAGTCTGGAGAGCCAAGTCAGGAGGAAATACCCCATGTTTCGGGTCAAGGCTGTACAACAGGGTTATTAGCCGATGGGTCCGGCACCAGGAGACCGGCGGTCACCTAGAGGTAGAGGACAGGTTGGCAGGGGTCATCCTAGAGGTGGAGGCAAGTCAGGGGGAGGTCGGGTAACTCTTGTTCACTCTGGTGAAGCTCAGTCTTTCGGAACTCTAGCCAGATTCTATGCCATTCCGGCCAGATCACAATGGCCTCAAACGTCGTGATCATATGTATTATCTCAGTATGTGGTAGAGAGGTTTCAGTATTATTTGATCCAGGATCCACATATTCATATGTTTCAGCATTATTTGCTCATTTTCTGGATGCTCCTCGCGATTCCTTGGGTTCTTCTATATATGTGTCCACTCCTGTCGGCGATTCTGTGGTGGTAGACCAGATTTATTGGTCTTGTGTGATCACCTTCTGTGGGTTCGAGACCAGAGAAGGCCTTTTATTGCTCGACATGGTTGATTTTGATATTATTCTAGGCATGAATTGGCTATCTCCTTATCATGCCGTGCTAGATTGCCATGCCAAGATAGTTACTTCAGCCATGCCTGAGTCGCCTAGGCTGGAGTGGATAGGTTCCTCAGTTAGTGTAGCCAGCCGGGTTATTTCATTCATGAAGGCTCGGCATATGGTCGATAAGGGTTGTCTGGCCTATTTTTCTTATGTATGGGACACCACCGCCGAGTCTCCGAGATTGATTCAGTGCTAGTGGTTCGAGAGTTTTTTGATGTATTTCCTTCAGACCTTCCAGGCATGCCTCCGGATTGTGATATTGATTTCTGCATTGATTTAGCTCCAGGCACCCAGCCTATATCTATCCCTCCATACCGTATGGCTCCGAAGGAGTTGAAGAGTTGAAGGAGCAGCTTGAGGAGTTGTCAGCTAAGGGGTTCATCAGACCGAGTGTATCACTGTGGGGGTGCTCCAGTTCTATTCGTGAAGAAGAAGGATGGGTCCATGCGGATGTGTATTGATTACCGCCAGTTGAACGAGGTTACCATAAAGAAAAAGTATCCTTTGCCGCGCATCAATGATTTGTTTGACCAGTTGCAGGGTGCTTAGTTGTTTTCTAAGATTGATTTGAGATCGGGATATCATCGGTTGAATATTTGGGCTTCAGATATCCCGAAGACTGCTTTTCGTACGAGGTATGGCCATTATGAGTTCCTGGTGATGTCCTTTGGCTTGACTAATGCCCCAGCAGCATTCATGGACTTGATGAATAGGGTGTTTAGGCTGTATATTGATTTCTTTGTAATTGTCTTCATAGATAACATATTGATTTACTCACGTAGCCTGGGTGAGCACGAGCAGTATTTGAGGGTTGTACTCTAGACCTTGCGAGAACAGAAGTTATATGCTATGTTCTCCAAGTGTGAATTCTGGTTGGATTCCGTAGCATTCCTGGGGCATGTGGTATTCGGAGAGGGTATCAAGGTTGATCCTCAGAAGATCGAGGCAGTTCAGAGTTGGTCGCGTCCTACTTCAGCTGCAGAGATCAGGAGTTTTTTTGGGCCAAGCAGGCTATTATCGCCGATTTGTGAAGGGGTTCTCTTCTATTGAAGCTGCATTGACCAGATTGACTTAGAAGAATGCCCCATTTTGATGGTCTGACGAGTGTGAGGCGAGCTTTCAGAAGCTCAAGGCAGCTTGACCTCAGCACCAATTCTAGTATTGCCTTCCGGTTCTGGGATGTATACGGTGTATTGTGATGCTTCACGCATTGGTTTGGGATATGTGTTGATTCAGGACGGGAGAGTTATTTCTTATGCTTCGCGCCAGCTGACGCTTCACAAGAAGAATTACCCTGTGCACGACTTGGAGTTGGCGGTGATTGTTCATGCTCTTAATATTTGGAGGCACTACTTGTATGGAGAGTCCTGCGAGGTTTATACAGACCACTGTAGCTTGCAGAACTTGTTCAAGCAGAGGGATCTTAATTTGAGGCAGCACAGATGGCTTGAGTTTTTGAAGGATTATGATATTCCCATTCTTTATCATCAAAGCAAGGCAAATGAGCAGGAAGGCGGAGAGTATGGGTAGCTTGGCTTATATTGCGGTAGAGAAGAGACCTCTAGACTTGGACACTCAGTCCTTGGCTAATCGCTTGGTGAGATTAGACCTTTCAGAGCCTCATCGAGTTCTTGCACATGTGGTTGCTCAGTCTTCGTTATTGGGGGAGATTAAGGCTCGGCAGTATGATGATCCGTGTTTGGTAGAGCTACGGGAGACATTGGTTCAGGGTAGGTCCAACGAGGTTACTATTGGCGAGGATGGTTTTTTGAGACTTCAGGGCCGCTTATGTGTTCCTAATGTTGATGGCCTAAGGGAGAGGATTCTAGAGGAGGCACATATTTTTTGGTATTTTGTTCATCCTTGTGCTACGAAGATGTATCGTGATTTGAAGTTGCATTACTAGTGGAGGCATATAAAGAGGGACATCATGGAGTATGTGACTAGGTGTCTTAATTTCCAGCAGGTGAAGTATGAGCACCAGAGGCCAGGAGGCCTACTTCAGCAGATGCCAATTTCGGACTGGAAATGGGAGCGCATCACTATGGACTTCGTGGTTGGGTAGCCTCAGACGTTGCGGAAGCTTGACGCGGTTTGGGTCGTTGTGGATAGATTGACCAAATCGGTGCATTTCATTCCAGTAGCTACTACTTATAATTCTGAGGTTAGCACATATCTACATTCGGGAGATAGTCCGGTTGCACGGTGTGCCAGTGTCCATTATATCATATCGAGGTCCTCAGTTCACCTCGCATTTCTGGAGAGCATTGCATAGTGAGATGGGCACCCAGATAGATCTCAGCACAACATTTCACCCTCAGACTGATGGCCAGTCGGAGCGTACAGTTCAGATATTGGAGGACATGCTCAGGGCATGCGTGATTGACTTCGGGGGTCAGTGGGACCAGTTCTTGTCTTTGGCCGAGTTTTCTTACAATAATAGTTACCAGTCCAGCATCGAGATGGACCCATTTGAGGCTTTGTATGGCCGGCGATGTCGTTCCCCTATCGGGTGGTTTGAGCCCGGTGAGGCTAAGTTATATGGTACCGACCTGGTGAGGGATGCTTTGGAGAGGGTAAAGTTGATTCAGGAGAGGCTCCGCACCGCACAGTCCAGACAGAAGAGTTACGCTGATCAGAGGGCGCGTGATGTATCATTTATGGAAGGAGACAAGGTTCTGTTGAAGGTCTCGCCGATGAAGGGTATTATGAGGTTTGGGAAGAAGGGAAAGTTGAGCCCGAGGTTTATAGGTCCCTTCGATATGTTGAGGCGAGTTGGGGAGGTTGCTTATGAGCTAGCCTTACCTCCCAGTTTACCAGGAGTTCATCCGGTCTTTCATGTATCCATGCTCCGGAGGTACCACGCCGACATCTCTCACGTGGTTGATTTCAGCACTATTGAGTTGGATAAGAGGTTGGGCTACGAGGAGGAGCCAGTTGCTA
This sequence comes from Nicotiana knightiana, assembly GCA_005239525.1. NCBI lineage: Eukaryota > Viridiplantae > Streptophyta > Magnoliopsida > Solanales > Solanaceae > Nicotiana > Nicotiana knightiana. Next base: position 4,716 of record ML399426.1, on the reverse strand, counting down.
TTACTGATAGGCAGGATCGCCAGTTGAGGTTCAAGAGAGTTTCTATAGTGAAGGTCCAGTGGAGAGGCCAAGCAATCGAGGAAGCAACCTGGGAGTCCTAGGAGGACATACGGAGCACATATCCGCACTTATTTAGCACTTCAGGTATGATTCTAGACTCGTTCGAGGATGAACGTTTGTTTAAGAGGTGGAGAATATAATGACCCGACCGGTCATTTTGTGTAATCCGACCCCGTTCCCTAACGAAACTTCGCATAGCGGCTGATTGTGATTTATGACTTGCAGGGGCGAGTTGTCTGGGATTCGGAAGTGTTTAGAGTGCTATAGGAACACTTGCCTTAAGGTTGGCATTTAAGGCCAAGTTTGACTTCGTTCAACATTTTTAGTAAATGACCTCGGAATAGAGTTTCGACGGTTCCAGTAGCTTCATATGATGATTTTGGACTTGGGCTTATGTTCGGAATGGGTTTTGGATGACCCGGGAGCGTTTCGGCGCCCAATATTGAAATAAGAGTTCCTTAAGTTCCTATTTGTCGTTTGGGACGTGTTTTTGTGCTATCAAGGTCCGAACGGAATTCCAAGACCGGGAATAGTTCTGTTATGTCATTTATGACTCGCCTCCAAAATTTGGTATCATTCCGAGTAGTATAGGTCGGTTCGGGGCATTGTTATCGAATTCAAGAACTTGAAGTTCTTAAGTTATGATTGTAGGGGTTTAGGGATGTGATTTTGAGTTTTAGCGTTGTTTTGAGTGGTCCGAAGGCTCGAACGAGTCCATAGTATGATTTAGGACTTGTTGGTATATTTGGACGGGGGCTCGGGTGGGCCTAGGTGCCTCCCGGACACTACACGAGGCCAAAAACCAGCTGAAATAGCTGTCGGTGCACCTGTTCTGGTGTGATCGCAGGTGCGGTTGCCCAGTCACAGGTGCGGGACCGCTCCTGCAGTCCCAGCCTCCCAAGTGTGACCCCCCGGCGGGCATCACATTTCTCACAGGTGCGGACAAATTTTCGTAGGAGCGGAGCCGCAAGTGTGGTCTCCTCTCCGCAGGTGCGAGCCCAGGCTTCCTCTTCCATCTCCACAGGTTCGGGCATTTTCTCCCAAGTGCGGTCCTTGAGCCATAGGTGCGGAACCACTGTCAGGCTGTGTGTTCCTTAAATACGGGATTCTTCGTTGTTTTCTTCATTCCTTCCTCCATTAAAACGCTTTGAGAGCTTGGGAAAGGGGCTCCACGACCCGACCACTGAGAGGTAAGTAAAATCTATCCCAAAGTTGGTTTAATTCATGAATTCTTAGTTAAGTTAACCTTCTTAATTAGTAAAAATCAAGAATTAGGTAGTAACCTAGGGCTTTCAGGAATTTAGAGAATTAACCGTCAATTAGCTATGAAATCAAGTAAAAATCATGTATTAACGATCCTTAGGTTATGGGTGAGTGGTTCCTTCGTGAATTTTTGGAATCAGAGCGAGCGGGCCCGGGGTGAATTTTGGGATTTCTTCAAGAATGAGGAATTTTCTAGATAAGTAGGAGAATTACCATACTTTGAGCATAAATTGATGTATTTGTATAATATTTGGCTAGTTTTGAGTCCTCGGGTGTAGTGTTCGGAGTTTCGGGAGCATTCTTGGTCCGGGGAGTAGATTCGACACGAGGTGAGTCTCCTTTCTAACCTTGTAAGAGGGAACTATCCTCCTAGGTGATTTAAATGCTATATGTGATAACTTTGAGGGCTATGTATGTACAAAGTGACGAGAGTCCGTACGTTTCAGCTATTACTATTATGTCCAGGTAGTTAGGCCCACATCATGCCTTGTGTTTTACTTGATATGGACTATGTGCTTACTAAATTAAAATTTTACATCCGGCTTATATCCCAAAGGTCAAGGAATTTGAGAAAACTNCCTCCCCCTCCCCCTCACACTCTTATGGGAACAAGTCGTACGCCACGACGGATTGAGAGATGCACTTTTGCTTCGGGCCATTCGATCCTCGGCAGTGCATTGAGAGGATTACATTATGGCAGAATGCACTTTTGGTTCGGGTCGTTCGATCCTCGGCATTGCATAGATGTGAGTACTTTATGGAAAGGTGTACTTATGGTTCGGGCCATTCGACCCTCGGCAGTGCAAGGACATGACTATCTTATGACTCCGACCGATTGTCCTTACCCTGCATGCGCATGATTTATTTGTTACTAAATTCATGGACATTGATTTGACAGATATTTGGGGGAAGGTAAAGTAGTAATTGTTTTATTAATTCCCAGTATTTCTTTGGATTCAGTGCCTTATATATATATATATATATGTTGCTTTACTGCCTTTATATGCCTACTGTTTCCATCATATTCTGTTAAATTATATTGTTGGACCTTTGTGAGTGTCATGTCGACCTCTCGTCACTACCTCTTCAAGGTTAGGAGGGATACTCACTGGGTACATATATATTTATGTACTCATGCTATGCTTCTGTACTTAATTGTACAGGCTCTGTGGCTGGTGCATCTGGTTGTCGGATCGGAGCTTGATTTCGATTATAGACGGACCTGACTTGCACGGTGAGTTGCTTTTCTCTTGGCGATCTCCGGAAACCCATGGGGTTTCTTTTGCTTATTTCCCGTCTATTTCCTTCAAACCGTGGGACTGTATATTATATCTTTTGCCTATTCTATTAGTATGCCCGTAGGACTTGTGACACTAGTTCCTAGCACACACGTGATAGTTATTATGGATTTCGGGTTGTATATATATTGGCTCACGCCTCTTCATGATTGCTTTTTGTCAGGACCCCAAATCTAAGCCAGTCGTAATGGCGCCTATCGTGGAACTAGGCCAGCCAAAACTACACTCGAATCATAATAAGCTTCCATTTACATCTTTACTATATTGATTACCCATAAAAGGTCCTTTAAACATTTATAAAACAGTTAAAGTTATACTGAATATTAAATACAACCCCCCGAGAACCCGGAGTCACAGGTCATGACCATCTACATGAAATATACAACTCAGAAGAAAATAAATTCTATAATAGTAAGCAGGAGAGGGAGCAGGATTGCGGACGCATGCAGCTACCTCGCAAACCTCCGAGAATCTCCGGAGCAAATAGAAAGCTCACCCTTCCCTAACACCTGGATCTTCACACAAGGTGCAGGGAGTAATGTGAGTACACCAACTCAGTAAATCAGGTCTGAGCAGAAAGAAACACATAAAATCAATGTCATCAATTCACAATATGCACAACCTTACTTTCCAACAGTATAAACATAGATATATGAAATCATCATGCCTTAAAACCAACTTCACTAAAATTCTTTGAAAAATGTATATTTTTCACCAACATCAAACCGAAAGATTTAGTATGGAAATTAAATTAATCATATAGAGGCCCCTCATGCAAAACATATTTCATAAGTTCAGAGTGAAAGTACAAAAATCATAAGTAGCCCCTCGGGCAAAACATGTATCATAATCAGCCCCTCGGGCATGCCTCTCAGTCACTCATAATCAGCCCCTTGGGCATTGTGAGCATGTGATTTTTCACCCACCATATACTCGTACAAAATTCAATAAAATAAATTAATTTCACAATTTTTTGTTGAATTTTAGTGTTAATTGTGAATTATTTTTGCATTGCATATTCATAATTCATCCTTTAAAATTATTTAAATTTTAATAATTAGGCGTATTATTATTATCAAAGAATTATAAAGTTATAATTAACTATATAATAGACGAATGATGGTTATTTAACGTAATGTAGTTTAAATAACTAATTACTAAAAATTAATCATTTTATTCGATGAAACCTAGATTTTATTAGGAATATAAAATTAGTCGTTTTATTCTTGATTAATCTGTCAATAGATGTAAAATAAGATTTAAAATTAATTACTACATTTCTTGGATTAAATTAGACTTCAATTTAATTAATTTAATTGGTTTAGTTAATTAAAGGGAATTAAAATCAGACCTGGGACAAAGTTACCCAGGCCCAATCCCTAACTCTACACGACCCAGCAACCCAGCCCAATACCCGCTTTTTCCAAAAAAAAAAAAAAAAAAAAAAAAGACTTCAGGAGAAGTGTTGAAGTTATTAGTTTATTTGTAAAACTTCAGAGTTATTAGTTCATTCGTGAAAACTTCAGCAGAAGTGCTAAAGTTATTAGTTCATTTGTAGAAGTGCTGAAGTTATTAGTTCATTTGTGAAAAACTTCAGCAGAAGTGCTAAAGTTATTAGTTCATTCGTGAAAACTTCAGCAGAAGTGCTGAAGTTATTAGTTCATTCGTGAAAACTTCAGCAAAAGTGCTGAAGTTATTAGTTCATTTGTGAAGAACTTCAGCAGAAGTGCTGAAGTTAGTAGTTCTTTTGTGAAAAACTTCAGCAGAAATGCTGAAGTTATTTAGTTTAGTTGTAAAAACTTCAACACCCAATATTCTGAAGTTGTTTAGTTTAATTTTAAAAACTTCAGCACCCAATATGCTGAAGTTTAGCCTGCCCCATTCACTACCTAAACGACCCCGTTTGGTTTAAAACGGTTGAATCCTGGCCATTGATCGAAATAGATCAGACGGCCAGGAACTCCACCCCCTTTAGTATATAGCTGTCCTAACATCCCCCCCACCCTCATTTCACCCAAAGCCTAACCCCCCTCCCCCAAGCCTTAGCCGCCTCCCCTCCCCTTCGTCTTTCTCTCTTCTGCCTCGACCAAACCCT